>VDFB02195045.1:0-54634 GCA_007258455.2 Sequoia sempervirens
TCTCTCCACCATACCCCCGCTCCCTCTCTTAGGTCTCTCTCTCACTCAATCTGTCTATCTCTCTCCCCTTAACCCTTAAACCCTCTACCCTCTTCCCTTAACCCTCCCTTCCTTTATCTCTCTCACACACTCACTCCACCTATCTCTCTCCCCTATACTCTTAACTATGAAACCCTAAACCCTTATAACCCTCTACCATAAAAACTTAACCCTTAAACCCTCTACCATATACCCTAAAACCTAAACTTTTAACCCTTAAACCCTCTACCATCTACCATTAACCCTTAGGTCTGTGTGTACAGAAATCGGATATCCGATTCAAGTCGGATATCCGATTTGAATCAGATATCCAATTTGTAGAACAAAAAAATACTGTTACAAGTATCGTAAATTTTTTTCAAATGAATCCCGGATATCAAATCATAACTAAATATCCAGTTGTGGGCCATTTTGTACATTCAATGGACCCCTACATTCTATTCTGGTGACACACCTACGGTTTGAGCCGGGGAAGAGACAAAGATGGAGCATCTTCTGTGAAATTTGTCATAAGCAATGATTTTTAGCATCTTTTATGAGGTATAATGGGGGCTTGGTGATGCGTCGAGAAAGAAAAAATGTAAGAGAAAGCTTACAAAAGAGAAATTGAATCATATAGACAAAGAGATAGAAAGTCATAGGAAGAAGACAAAGGTATGTTAAATATTGGTGAACCTAACCCTATGGTCTTTCAAGTGAAGAGGAATTAGAAGATGTTCAAGGTGAAAATATTCAAAATTTGAAAATGTTGGAATTGAATATGTTAAACATGATATTCAAATTAGGAATGGAATTATTGAAATTGATAATGAAAATGTTCAAGGTGAAAATGTTGGATTTGAAGATGTTGAACATGATATTGAAATTGGGAATGAAAATATTGAAATTGATAATGAAAATGTTCAAGGAGAAAATGTTGGATTTGAAGATGTTGAACATGATATTGAAATTGGGAATGAAATTATTCAAATTGATATTGAAAATGTTCAAGGTGAAAATGTAGGAAATGAAGATTTTGAACATAATATTGAAGCAAGTGTAAATAATGTTTCACCAAATTACATGAGGAAATGAAAGAGACTTGTATGGAAGAAGACATATTCAATTTCAAGACATGCAAGAACCCTAAATGGTTACTTGAATTTGATGAAAGAGAAAATTATTGATGTAGGCGAGGGATGGAGGAACAATCAACCAACACAAAATCAAATGATTAGCCCAATTTCCATAGGGTCAACTCTACAGCTTTCCAATTCACAACTAAGCAACTGAAAGACCAATCCTTCAATGACAATTGTAAGAATACCCACTGATCATCCAAATAGCATCCATATTGCATCACAAAGACATTTCCAAGCTTATGAGTTAGATTCATTTGTCAAAACCTATAAAATCATTCAGTCACAGTGACTAAGGGCTAGTAGAATTAGCCCACTTTTACAAACAAAGTGTCTTTTAAATTTATCTTCACCTCACCAACTCTTGGACAGTCACAAATTGTGGCACAAATCAAAGGAATCTCTAGTTAGAACCTCCATACTGCCCTTCTAAACTGTTGTTCCATAAAACCCTCCTTTTCCTTCCTAAAACCTAGGGCTTATTGTATTTCCTATACCCAGAACACTTGTAAACCCAAAACCACTTGAATCCTTCTAATTTCAACCTGTACATGCTCAACACACCTTGACATTTCACTGCTCTCACGTTTTGTATAGGGTTCCTTTGTAAACCACCTAATTTTCCCCTCTTTTCACTCCTTCACCATAGGATTTCTAACTTCTATTTACTCCATGTATTTCCCAACCTCTCAAATCATCAAAACACATCTAATTATATCCAAAAACACTGAAACCAACAACTTTTAACCTATTCTTCTTACACAACTCAAAAACCCTACCTTAACCATGCTTAAAGGGCATAAAATTCTGTCTTTTGCATTGGGGCAGCATTCTCAGGACCCTCAAAACTCTTATTCAATGCATGAATACATTCCTATACCTATTATTAGTCTTAGCAGGACCATTCCACCAAGAAACAGTAACTACAGAAAGGTGGAATGGCCTATTCACTCATTTTTGTGGCTCAAACCCTCTACCCTGTTTCCTGACCAGTTTCTCAATTTTAGTCAATAAATTGTTTGAAATGCAAGTTTAACCTTCAAGAATCAATTCAAAACACAGTAAAAACAATTCTAAATCAAAATCCAATCATTCATGATCAGTTCTTGCTGTACGGATCCGTACACAGCCAAGAAAATGAGAGAAAAATAGAAAATTACTAGGAAACAACACTTTGTATTAATTTTCTCTTTTCAAAATGTTTTCACCAACCCCTTCTCGAGCCTTCAAGAGGCAATTTAAACATTTTTCATTCCAAACTACCAAGAAAATGCCTATAACTGACCAAAAACTGCCTTAACCCCCTCAAATTCCCTACTTTGCACTTTTTTTTTGACAATTAAGTAACTTTGTTTGAATTAGACTAATACTTTCACCCCAAATACATTAAAGTGGTCTTATTAGACCTTATTAACAATTTACCCCCCTTATTTCTAGACCAACCTATACTTGAAGGAATTTTACAATCATGTATTTTAGGTGCTCCTGCACCATACTCCCTGGGTACAAAAGATTTATGCCCCATAAATCACTCCATAGGACTACTTCAACCTTCTGGACAAACCCTTCAAACCTGCTCCAAGTTACTTGCATGGAAATCTTCCACCAAGGGACTTTGTACCCTTCATGTTTTGCTTTGACTTCACCTTGCCACCCTTGATCCTGCTCAATGGGATCTTCTTGTTGTATTTTGCCTTCATTGATACCTGCAAACAAAAATTTAGTACACAAACTAAAACAACCATGCATTAGTGTCCCTGTTTCATGCTCTTTCATGAGCCAATTAGACATATAGTCTTTCCCTTCAACTTTACTCTCTGCCAGCCACATAACCTTTACTATATGCTTCCACTTTCATTTTAACCCTTGGTCTGTCCTCTGTCAGAGGAATGAACAAATCAGGGAGATAACCAATGATCCCTTTCACTCTTAGCCTCTTACTCTTCCACTTCACACCTGCATTCAAATGAATCATGCTTGGAACCTTTTTCTCAATAACACACAATATCCTAATTGCTAAACTCAGCAACCAAGGACAACTCACTGTCCCAATCTCAGATTTTCCTCTCTTCTCCAACTCAATTGGAGTCCACACACACTGTCTTCTCTTAGCCATTCCTTGGCCTATCACCTTCAACCTCTCAATCTTAGCCTCTGTCCTTATTGCAATTCTCTGCAAAACCTTTGCCAAATATCCTTCACCTCTCATGGTGACCAACCTCTGCTCAACTCCTTGAAACTCTTCAAACTCTTCCATAGTCTCCTTCACTGTTTTCTGCAAATCTTCATAGCTGACTGTCTTTTTCCTGACTTCTACAACCTGCTCATCATCTTCAAGCCTTCCAAGACTTCTTTCATTCCTCTCATTACTTTTCTTTTTAGTCACTCCCTCATTCTTCTCTTTCTCAGTTTCCAAAACCTCTGTCACACAGCACACTGTGTTTACAATCCCTGTCTTTTTATCATTTACTCTTACTGTCAAGGGACACTCCACTGCCCCAATCATGATCTTGTCATAGTTTTCAAGCCTTTTATGGCTTTCTCCAACCACCTCACCTGTCTTTTCTATATCTCCTCTTTTCCTCTTAACATTCCCAATCTTCAAGTCTTCACTGTCATCAGCATTTTCACCTTTTCCTCTTACCCATACCTGCTGCACCTTGTGCTCTTGTCCACTCAATGGATAGCATACACTTTCCTCAATGCCCTTACTTTTCCATCCCTGCAAATCACTTGCACTCACATCTCTTTCCCTCTCTAAGCTCTCTATCCCAATAACTTTATTATCACAAAACTCAGCCTCAATCTCACCTATCCCTGTATCTTTCATGGATGTCTGCCCTACATCATTTTCATTCTTTAATGAACAAACTCTTACCTGCTCTTGGCCTTCCACACAACTCTCAAGCCTACCTTGCATCCTCAATGCCTCTTCACTCTTGAATCTTTCAATACCTTCATTCTTATTCTCTTCTCTTTGAGAGATCTCTGCCCCAAGTGCCTTCTGCTCGCAATACTCTGTCTCAGCTTCTTGCACCACTGTGTTTTTCATAGTTGTCCGCCCTAGAACACCATTAACCTGCAATGAACAAACTTCTTGCTATCTTTTATCTTCAACACAATCCTCAAGCTTACCTTGCTCCTTTAAGGTCATTTCTTGTGTGACCTCCACTTCCCTTGTCTCTCTTCTGTCTTCAATCTGTACTGTCCTTCCTAATGCTGCTTCATGGTGTTTTCCCTTCTCCATTGCAACTAAGCTTTGCCCTATTTCCTCATCCTTGTCTTTTTCTGCTTTATATCCTAAGAACTTGTGTCTTTCCTGCAATATCACCCTTGTTCTCTTGTCTTGGCCATCTTCCACCAATGAGGTCAAAACATAAATCCTTCCATCCTTTTTAATCTGGTAATTATTTTCCCTGCCATAGTACACAACAAATCTTTCCCAACACCATGGTTTTCCAAACATTAGATGACAAGAGTGCAATGGTACAATATCACATAATATTTTGTCTTTATATTCACCTATTTCAAATTCAACCCATGATTGCTCTTTAACCAAAAATGTATTCTCATCATTCATCAATGAAACATAATAAGGTGAATCATGTGGAAACCTTTCTAAGTTCAATTTTTCAACCATTTCAGGAGCAACCAAATTATCCAAACTACTTGAATCAACCATAACCTTGCATATCTTACCTTTGCACTTGCACCTAGTCTGGAAAGTAGCATGCCTCATTTGTCCTTCTTTCTTATCCAACCTTCTGAGGTCCATAGTGCCTTGTATCTTCCAATGCTTCTCCTGCAACCTTCAAGTGATCTACTTCCTTGCTCTGATACCACTCTGATGCAGAGCAGGATGGAGGAACAATCAACCAACACAAAATCAAATGATTAGCCCAACTTCCATAGGGTCAACTCTACAGCTTTCCAATTCACAACTAAGCAACTGAAAGACCAATCCTTCAATGACAACTGTAAGAATACCCACTGATCATCCAAATAGCATCCATATTGCATCACAAAGACATTTCCAAGCTTATAAGTCAGATTCATTTGTCAAAACCTATAAAATCATTCAGTCACAGTGACTAAGGGCTAGTAGAATTAGCCCACTTTTACAAACAAAGTGTCTTTTAAATTTATCTTCACCTCACCAACTCTTGGAAGTCACAAATTGTGGCACAAATCAAAGGAATCTCTGGTTAAAACCTCCATACTGCCCTTCTAAACTGCTGTTCCATAAAACCCTCCTTTTCCTTCCTAAAACCTAGGGCTTATTGTAAATCTTATACCCAGATCATTTGCAAACCCAAAACCACTTGAATCCTTCTATTTTCAGGCTGCACATGCTCAACACACCTTAACATTTGACTGCTCTCATGTTTTGTATAGGGTTCCTTTGTAAACCACCTAATTTTCCCCTCTTTTCATCCCTTCACCATAGGGTTTCTAACTTCTGGTCACTCCAGATCTTCTCCAACCTCACAAATCATCAAAACTCATCTAATTACATCCAACAACACTAAAACCAACAACTTTTATCCTATTCTCCTTACATAGCTCAAAAACCCTACCTTAACCATGCTTAAAAGGCATAAAATTCTATCTTTTGCATTGGGGCAGCGTTCTCAGGACCCTCAAAACTCTTATTCAATGCGTGAATACCTTCCTATACCTATTATTAGTCTTAGAAGGTCCATTCCACCAAGAAACAGTAAATACAGAAAGGTGGAATGGCCTATTCACTCATTTTTGTGGCTCTAACCCTCTACCCTGTTTCCTGACCAGTTTTTCAATTTCACTCAATAAATTGTTTGAAATGCAGGTTTAGCCTTCAAGAATCAATTCAAAACATAGTAAAAACAATTCTAAATCAAAATCCAATCATTCATGATCAGTTCTTGCTGTACAGATTCGTACACAGCCAAGAAAATGAGAAAAAAACCAGAAATTACTGGAAAACAACACTTTTTATTAATTTTCTCTTTTCAAAATGTTTTTCACCAACCCTGCTCGAGCCTTCAAGAGGCAATTTAAACATTTTTCATTCCAAAACTACCAAGAAAATGCCTAAAACTGACCAAAACTGCCTTAACCCCCTCAAATTCCCCATTTTGCACTTTTTTTGACAATTAAGTAACTTTGTTTGAATTAAACTAATACTTCCACCCCAAATACATCAAAGTGGTCTTAGTAGACCTTATTAACAATTTACCCCCCTTATTTCTAGACCAACCTATACTTGAAGGAATTTTATAATCATGTATTTTAGGTGCTCCTGCACCAATTATAAACAATTTTGAAGGCAAGAGGTCAACACGAACTATTCGGTTGTGGGCTAGAGGACTTTTCAACCAATGTTTTAGTGATAAGACATTGACCAAGAAATGCTAACTTTTTGTACAATTTCTAAAGATTAAAAAGATGAGACCTTTGCTAGCCAAATTGAAGATTCGTGTGAATAAGAAGACCAATTTTTTTTTTAATGCTCTCAAGTCTATTGGAAAAAGTAACAAGGAAAAGGATAAGAGAGCTGCTTAGAGAGTCATTACAACTGCCTTAGTAAGCCATAAATTGAAAAAGGCTCACTTTATGAGACAAACTTGTATTGATTTTGACACAAATCATAAAAATTTGGATATAGCACTTGCAAGAAGAGAAAGAATAGATGATCCTCTTCAAAATGATACATGGGCTTTTGCTAGGAGGCTTCCACATGTTGATAAGAAGCTAACCGATAATTTAAAGCAGGTAATTCAACAATTTTGGCATGATAATTCTAGAGTATCACCCAATGCAAAGGATGTTTTAAAGTTAAGAATTGGCATTCGAGACCGTATGCCACATCCTAAACATTTCTTGGAATCAAGCCAAACAATGTTGTTCAAACAATTTATTGAAACACATAAAAATATGGAAATCTCGCAAAGGACTTTTGAGGGTTTGAAACCATTTTATTGTGTGCCTCTTAAGATTCGTTATACTTGTTGCAAATACCATGTGGATTTTTCAATGTACCATGAGCTATTATGCTATACCCGTTCTACTTTGCATACTATTGAAATATTGCAGGAGTGTGGTGCAATTCATCTTCCGAAATCATCAAGGGACTTGCTAGATCTATTTTTATGTTGTAGAGATGATGGTTGCTTTTTCTATAGAAATGGTTGTTTAAATGCAAAGTTCTCACAATGTGGTGGCTTGTCAAAGTTTGTTCAATGTTTTCATGAGAGTTCCGAACATGAATTTGGAAGAAGCTTGTTGAGAAAAAGAGATATGAGATAGTCAAATATACTTTGCAAAGTGGAGGTGAAGGTTCTAGATGTGAGTTGGTTACAAAAGAATGCAGTGTTGCTGATTTTATTTCAGATTTTAAGGACAATCTTTTCTACAAGTATGCAAGGCATAGTCATAGGTCTCAGTGGTTGGATCAACAATTTAGGATGTGTAAGGAATATTTTCTGATTGGCACTATTATATCAGTGGTTCATTTTGCATAAAACTACACATTGCAACCACAAAATGGTACAATTTCAATATTACAATTCCATTCAGTTACTGTTTTGTCCACATAGCGTTTAGACATGCTGATAGTGCAGGAGGAGGATCAAAGATAATAATTAGAGGTATCATTTTTGTATGATTGATGGTATATCCTCACTCATCTGAGTATGTGTATTTGTTTTGAGAATTTTTTTGAGTTCTTGCAGGAGCATGATATAGTATTGGGCCGACATCTAATTTGGTCAGATAATTGCACAGGTCAATTCAAGAATGCTTGTATGTTTTATTGGTTGAGTAGAATGCATGTAGATAGGGGTCTACCTCATATTTGGAGTTTTTTTGAAGTTGGACATGGGAAAGGGGAGCATGATGGAGAAGGCGCATGCATAAAGAGGCTGGATTAAGGAACAATTAGAGATTTTAGGAGAAAATTCGGTGTTAAAACGTTCTATGGATTGATTGGTGTAGTTAGAGCATTGTCACGAGGGAGGGACACTTCGATTCAACCGTTACATATTCTTTTACACAGGTTCTTTTGAGGGCCGATTAGGAGGTAAGTTGGATTGTCATACAGTAAAGACTCTTCAAAGAGATGTTCCATTTAGAAGCTGGGATCACAAAAACACATGGACCATTTGGACATGGTAGCTTTGGTAAGGAGATTTGTATTTGAGTGTGAGTGGGATCAATCGCGATTCAACTATGTTGGAGTGGAATACAAAAGCAAGAACACAGTGGCGCTCTAGCTCCTTTATCTCAAACAATATCCATGACAAATGACACAATGGAAAGTTTAGTTGATTACGACTTGCTTTCAAATCTACTACAGCTAGGACATATTTTTGCAGTTGTTGCACCACAGGGGAATGAAGAGAGATCAAACTACTAGTTGGCTTGATATGTGCGGGTAAATCATAAGCTAACACAACTGATGGAAGATGATGATAGTTTCATATCCTAAAGTTCAATTGATTCTGAGAACTTGTTTCTGAACATACGCGGTTAGAATGCATACCACCATTTGAAGACTTCAGAAGGGCAAGGCATTTCTCATGTATTCACACCTTGTTATAGCAATAAGTATTAAGTTGTTGATATCATGCCAGACCAAAGAGACAAAGCAACTATGGACACTTAGTAATGTTGATCATGAAGCAATATTGGATACTCTTAAGCAAAGAGATGACCCTTCAGGCACACTTTAATAGCATTTTCAAGAATGGAAGGTAGAATGCTTATGTTCATTATGATTAAGTTCATTAGTGTTTTTTATTTAATATTGATATTTTATATACAATTGCAATGCATGTGTCTTTTTTTGTATGCACTTTTGCGATATTTTTGGCAAGATTGATCATGGACCTGCTGCAACAATAGCTAGCTCTGATCCTTTCAAAGAGGTATATGTCTTTTATAGTTTGCATAACTAGCTCATCATCATTCAAGTTGTTTAGATTAATAGCCGTTGGGTCTAAAACATCGCCTATTGTGACAATATAGATTTCTCATTTTTCCCTTATAATTTGCAATATTCCTAGCATGATTGATCATGGACTGCTACAACTAATAGCGGCTCGATGCTTTTGAAGAGACATAAATGGCATATTTCATCTCAACTCATCATCATTCAGGGTTGTTTAGATTAATATAGATATGTTAGTCTAACATCCTTTAATGACAATATAGATTTCTCATTTTTCCCGCTTTAGGAGAAATATTCCTAGCATGATTGATCATGGACTGCTGCTACAACAATAGCCCGGCTTTGATCCTTTTGGAGATGTATATGCACAATGGAATTACAACAATATAAGATTAGTTGTTTAAAGCGTCTTTTATAGTTTGCATTACCATCTCATCGCCTGTCATTTAGAATAATATAGATTGGTTATTCTAAAGCTGCCTTGATGGTTTGTACAGGTGCTTGTCAGTGCAAAACATGAACATACTACTGTTGTTGAAGAATGTGCCCTGAATGCCTCTAATAGGAAAATTTTGTAAAATTTGAATTCTCAAATTGAAAACAATGTAAAATGGTCATAATTGTGTATGGGCATAATCTATACCCAGTGGCCAGTATTGGCATGGTGTGATGGTTCAAAGGTGTCATTGTTGTTCTTGCCACCAAGGTTCAAACCCGTTAAGGGTGGTAGCTGTTAGTCGTTTGTATTGGTTCCATAGCTCCGTTCAAGCGTTTACACTTGAATAAAAAAAAATAATAATCTATACCCAGTGATGTTTTTTAGAATATGGAGTCAAATGTAAGCATTGTATTAAGAGGGAGTATGTTTAAAATGTAAAAAGGGGCCTATATTTTTGGAAACTCATAGGTTTGCCAAAATTTTATATTTTATACTTATTAGAGGCTAATAGAGGGTTTTCTTACCTTTGAGTCTTTCTGTCCGGTACTTTGAACCAGGTTTTGTAATATTTCCCATTTGTATATAATAAATTATAGTGGCTTGCAACTTTTGCTCCTCAAACCCAATTCTTTAATTCACAAGGGTGACCTCATAGTCACAAACCTATTCCCTTTCATTTTAAAATTCAAAATTCAAACTTTTCGCTAAGTGGTGTCATTCACCCACTTTGAGTTGACTAAAAACATGTTTGGCATAATTTGATGATATACGCTAGCATTAATAACATACAATATATTCATTATAATCATGAAAACATTCATTTATCTTATAGCATTGGAGCAATTAATAGTGAGACATTTTGATTCAATGCAATAAAAATGAGTAACAAATTTCTAAATACCACCAAGTCCCTAGATATTTAAGAGTAGATGCAAAGATAAACATTCATACCCTTATCAACCCTTAATTATCCAATACCCCTATCAACCCTTAATTATGTTAGGTTGATTGTGTTTGATTGATTGGATTTTATACATCCTTGTACCTCATTGATACATTTTCTATTAGGTTTTGCATTTTTTATGTTAAGATATAGTAAATTATATTCACTTACAATTTGAAGTGTAAATCTCTTGTATTGTTAGAATGAGTACTTGAATGATCATGAGGTGTTGAGGGAAATATTGTTTTCATTAGTATTCTTTGGAATGCTTTGGATATTGTTGTAATGGCATTGAATAAAGAAGGTCATCAATGGGAGTCACACAATCGTTGCCATCAATGAAATTGACCATCTCTCACATGTAATGCTTGGGAGTTACATTGGGAGAAGTGGATCATCTTTCCATAATGTTATGGGTTCCTACTCAGTTGATATGTTCATGGTGGAGGGCTACCTTGAAGATGCAAGAGAAGGGACCATCCCTAGCATAAAGCATTTTCCCATCTAGGCGTGTTGGAATGAATTACTGTTTAGTCACTGCTTATTTGAGAATGAAAGTTGCACCACTTTGCAACGCCTCCACTAAAATTATCACACCCGCAGGGAAAAGCCTTTGGGATAGAAAAAACAAGAAGTTTTTAAGATGGTCCCCAACAGCGATCCCATAGCATGGGCCAGATGCGTAAGCATCCGCGGTCATGAAATAGACCTTCAAAGATTGTTGCCTTTTAGCTCTTTGGACTCTTAAGGGAAATCGTCAATCCAATGTAGCTCGAAGTGAATCGGCATATTTGGGTGCAAGAGAGGACCATCCCTAGTGTAAACATACCCATTCGGATGTGTTGGAACGGTCTGTTTGGTTATGCGAGTTATGGAATGAAAGTTGCATCACTTGCAACTTTACAACTTTGCCGCCGACAGCACCTCCACTAAAATTCATCACCACAAGAAAACACCTTGAGATAGCAAAACTGAGAGAGGTTTTGTAGATGGATCTAACCGATCCATAGCCTTAGATAGAGTTTAGCGGCATGCGATCTCAAGAAATAGACCTTTAAAAGATTAGCCTTTTGGCACTTTGGACTCTAAAGGGAAATTGCCGGTCCAATGTAGCTCAGAGTGATTCGGGGTATTTGGGTGTAAGAGAGGACCATCCCTAGTGTAAATGTACCCATCTAGACATGTTGGAATAGTTCATTTGGTTGTACGAGTTGGGGAATGAAAGTTGCACCACTTTGCAACTTTACATTGCTTACATCGACAACTTTTCCCTCCACTGAAAAGTCATCACCACAGGAAATGCCTTCAAGATAGAAAAAACCGAGAGAGGTTTTTGTAGATGGTTCCAACATGATGCCATAGCCTTGGATGGAGTTTGCCAAAGCATCCACGGTCTACGAAAATAGACCTTCAAAGATTGCTGCCTTTTTAGCACTTTGGACTCTTAAGGGGAAATAGTAAGTCCAATGTAGCTTTCCAGTGATTCCGTTGCATTTGGGTGCAAGGGAGGTTCATCCCTAGCATAAGCGTACCCTTCTGGACGTATTTGGAATAGTTTGTTTTAGTGCGTCTGAGTTGCAGAATGAAAAGTGCACCACTTTGCAACTTTGCTTGCTTGCATCGGCAACTTTTCCCTCAGCGAAAAGTCATCACCCGCGAGGGAAAATGCCTTCGAGATAGCAAAAATTGAGAGAGGTTTTTGTAGATGGTACCAACACAATCCCATAGCCTCAGACGGAGAGTCTAAAAGCATTACGGTCTCTAAGAAATAGACCTTCAAAGATTGCCACCTTTTAGCACTTTGGACTCTTAAGGGAAATCACTGGTCCAATGTAGCTCAGAGTGATTCAGCATATTTGGGTGCAAGAGAAGACCATCCCTAGCGTAAAAATATCCATATGGACATCTTGGAATAGTCTGTTTGGTCGTACAAGTTGTAGAATGAAAGTTGCACTGATGAGCTCGAAATATGCTCATAATTTGAATATTATGATGTATTTTTAATACCCTTACTCTTATTGTTGATGGTTGTTTTAACTCTCTAATTAAAGGCTTTTTATCTAAAATCAGGTAGTATCCTATAGCAACACATTTCTATATTCCTGCAACTTAACATCTCTATGTGTTTGTATTAATTGCCCTGTTTGACCTCTCGAATGACTGATATAATGTATGTGGTTTTTGGATAGTGAAATGGATTTAATATGTGATTAATGAATGTGTATCGTGTTATTTTACACACATGCTTTCTTTTTCTTCTGTCACCATGTGCATTGCAGGTTGTTGAAGGAAGCATGAACGATTCAAAGCGCAGCAGATCTCGGCCTTTTAGTAAAGTCCATGTCCAGCACAACATCGAGGAAGTTGTTCCAGCAAAGACTCTCTGACCGGGTCATTGGGAGGAAATCTAAATGATCATTAATCTAGGAAGAGTAGAATACTAAATTCTCTATGAATCATGTTGAACAGATATGCCTTCATTTATGAGAAGTTTGTTCCTCAGTTTCAGGATGCATTTATGTCCATGTCTTTCTTTGTTAGAGTTAGGTAGTTAGTTGATTTTCTAATATAAATAAGTGTTCCTTTTATGTCATTGGGTAACAAATTGTGTTAAAGTTAGTATTATAATGAGAAACAGTGTTTTTTGTTAGTTTTCTTACAAGCAGAACAATCAATGTATATGATTCCAAGTTTATGAATAAAAGTTGATGAAGTTTTAAGTTCAATTCTTGCATAAACTGGTTGATGCTTGCTAAGGGGGCCCACTTAGTGAGTATCTATAGTTAGTTATTTATCTTATGTTGATTATAAGTTATATTTCATTCTTGAAGGTTTCAGTGCAAACTCAGTCTTATATTGTTCCTGCAGCATTGGGAATCCATCCCTGTGTTTGTTCCTACAACATAAGGCCAGTTCATAGTTTGTTTCTTAGTAATAGTTGTCATGATTTCTACTTTGATTAAGTTATGCTTAAGTTAAGAAGACTTTTTATTACATTCCTGCATCATAAGTAGAATTCCTTCCAAGCATTTATTTTTGGTAAATTGTGACTGAAACTGGTTCTTAGTGCACATATAGTGCCACTCCATTTCAAGTATACATTCCCTGGTTTGACAATGTAAATAAATGACCATAAGAAGATGTTAGTGACCTGCTGGAATGTCCAATTCCCAGGTTAGGATTTTCCATGACTTTTATATCTTTTTGTGGAATCAACCATTTTTTGGAGCCATTGTCGGGGATGGTGTCAAGCTAAGAACCTGTCATAGTCATTGTTAGCAATAGTTTAGTGTGTTTATTCAAGCATTTTCAAATTCCTTCAATTTACGATTAATTCTATTGCATGCATAGAAGAAGAGATGCTTTGGGAAGATTCCTCCCTAACCTTCCATTCATTGATAATAATTTTAAACCAACTTATAATATATTCCAAAATATACTAACCTTGGGAGTCCTGTGGTAAAAATAAATATTAATGGCCAGATAGCAAATAATGTTTTGATTAACCTTGGTGCAGCCATTAATGTAATGACCAAGTATACTATGGAGTATTTGAATATCCTAACCATTCGGTCTACACCTACCATCCTACAACTTGCCTATAGTTCCACAGTAACACCTGATGGAGTGGTAGAAGATGTCATTGTCATCCTTGAGTCTTGGGAATACCCAGCAGATTTCACCATATTTTCCACTAAGGCAACTTTGGGAGGATATCCTATCATCCTAGGTAGACCATGGTTAGCCACAGTTGATGCTTTTATAGGATGCCATTCAGGAGACATGACAATTTTTGATGGTCATTCAAGAAAGAAATTGGCTTTATACCTACCTGCCCAGCCTCAGCCAGACTTGTCTCAACCAATTTGGCCAAATTTAGGAGAGGAAACTGAAGAATTCAATTAATTGGCTCAACTAATGATGCTGTAAACTAATTTATTTTCCCAGCTTCTGAGTGAGGATGGCTTGCTTTTACACATTTTGTAGTCCAACTTTGATATGAGTAGCCCATCTATTCTAGATAGCTGTCTTCAGCAGTGTTTTCTGCAGCAACTAAATCCTGAGAGCCCGCCACCTAAATTTCCTGCAGTTTATCATAATTTGCTTCCACATGAAATATAGACACCACCTTTATCAACAGCCTCCATGAATTATCTTACCAAGCAAGTAGAAGTGTCTCCAAGCTGTTGTCTAAACATCAATAATAAGTTGCCTCAATCTCAACAAACTGCCCTAGTCACAATGTTGCAAGATCAACATAGAGCTTTTGCATGGGACTATGGGGATATGAAGGGAATAGATCCTCAACTATGTACTCATAGGATCTACATTAAGGAAGACTGTTCACCTGTTAGGCAGCCTCAAAGAAGGATAAATCCAACACTCAGGGAAATAGTTAAAAAAGAGCTCCAAAAATTGCTTGATGTTGGTTTTATCTAACCTATTTCAGACAGCCAATGGGTATCTCCATTGGTGATTGTTCCTAAAAAAGGTGGAAAATGGAGAGTTTGAGACCAATGTAATAATGATACAAAATAATGTTTGAGACTACAAGAAGACGTCAAAATGGCTAGTGTACTAAAAGAATTCTTATGATTTTTGAAGAATGCTTATAACTCTACTCAGTTGGCTTATTTTCTGAATATCATACAAATTGAAACCTAGCATCAATCAACTCTGTATATCAAGCTACCACAATTCAAGTTTCAACGATGAATATTTATCATGCATGTTTTAAATGACATTCAAGTTTATAGTGTTTTTTTGTTTATATGATGTTATGTGATATTCTAATCGTAATTCATGCTTCAAGGTTGTATATATATATTATTTTTACATGTTTTCTCCATTGTTCATCCCCTACATTGCAAGTAAATGGCTACATAGCATGTGGAATGAGGGGGCAGCAGGCCTGAGACCCCTTTAAAGTTTGTTTGAGTGCTTTCTTTTCATTGTTTGTGAGTTTTGTGCCAAGTTTCCTCAAAGAAATGTGGTCTCATAGCATTCCATGACAAGCTAATGCAATTGATAGCTGCTCCTAGTTATTAGTTATGTAATGTGAAGTAATTGCATAACTGCTTAGGTTGACTTTGTAAAAATTATATTGTTATTGAAAATTTTTCATCTATCAGCATCTAGTTGTTACTTATGCAATTTGAAATAATGCTTTGAGTTTGAAAGATGTGTAATGCAATGTAATAAGCAATATGAATATAAACTACATAATATTTAACCATTATTTTTATGCTATTGTACATTGATATTTCACCATTGCTCACTTGATTAAATTTTCAAAGAGTTTAATCATGCACATGAGGAGGAAATTAAATTCCGATTGTCAACTTCTATATATATCAAATTATCCAATAATCAAGTGTATGTCCATATACAAAAATGGCATCAATGCCAACTCAAACAAAGTTTTACAATATGTGGCATATGCCATCTTAGTATCTATTCAAAAATTACATGCCAAAATGTCTATCTCATCCTAAACTACTGGTGGATCATCAAAATGGAGCCTCTTTGAAGCACTCGTTGGCTCTAAAGGTAGTTGCACAAGAAAAAGTCAAACCACAATTGAGATTAGTTATACTATATAATTTAAAATCTAATAATTAACATAAAAATCAATACACATTGAATTATAATTGAACTCTAAAATTGAAATCTTGATTACCTGAAATATACATCTCTTTGAAGGGTCGAGAGTCCTAGAATATATCCCTCTCAAAGAACTAACCAAACCAACTTTTGTAACGTCAATCTATATATGTGAACAAAAACATGAAATTGATCCAAGTTAGCATAGAATTTCAGTAATAAGAACATATTTACCAAGCACAAAATAAAATAAACACATACCTGTTTAGGTTGATCTTTTTCTATATCTCCTTGAGGTGTTTCAACACCTCCTCCTTGAGGTGTTTCAACACCTCCTCCTTTAGGTGTTCTAATACCTACTCCTTCGAGTGTTGTGGCACTTATCAAAAATGATGTATAGCTCACAACTGTCTGTACATAAAAATGGCAAGTACATATGAAACTACAAATCTATGTCAATGTATGCATAACCAATAAAAGATCTTATAAATTTTAATTCAATCAAATTTGAGTTCAATTACCTTTCCCTTATCTAACACTGTGCCTCCATAGTCTGGAGAGCATCGCACCTCGCACACTAGGTTTTTCCTACAAGCAGAGAGTAAGATAAACATATAAGTTAATATATAATTTCATTATTGACAATTCAAATGACAAGCAAATATATAGTAAAAAAATGTAAATGAGTGAGTGCGAAAATACATACTGTGTGTGTGTCGAGGCCAAATGAAATGGCCCTAAGGGTGCTATTAGTCACCTGTGTGAGCTCCTCCTCAAAAATTAACTGTTAAATAGACCATGTAAATAAATATTAGTACTTGATACTATCTCTTATTAATATTCATTTTTAAAAAAATGCAAGTTATGAATTTACACCTTAAATGTTACCTGTGTAACTACTCCAATGTCCACCTCTCTAGCAGGAGAGGACTCTGTAGGGTGTGCTCCACTCCCCTGCATGTGATCTACTATAATCTCCACATCCTAGATGTCATAATCAAAAGTGTCTAATGGATGCTCAGGGGGTTGTACAATAGGACCCAAGCATATTTGTTGGCACGTATTGCAAATATGTGGACCCGAGGATGATGATGCAGCAGCACTGGATCCATCACCAAGATCACCAGACTGTGGCTGAGCTACTGAAGAAGCATGGGAAACCAAAAGACCACTCAAAGAGTGAATGGCCTAGATAGTTTGTGTGGCTACATCCTCCGTAATATATGGATGTTGTACTGGAGGTGGCAAAGGAAGGGGAGGATGGGGAACATGTGGGCACCTAAGTACTCTAGCTGTCCTTGGCCTATCCTAAGGCATACCTCTACCAACACCTTGGAAGGGTTTAATGTCAAAGTAATTGACATGATGCCCTAACAAAAACTCAGCATATAATTTTTTAATAAAGTAAAAAGGTACATCAAGATTATTGTTGGGTGGTTTATCAAAAACCATACACCAACGATCCCAAAAGTTATCTACTATGCCCCTATGCATGCACCATTTTATAGAAAATTTTGGTTTGTTAACATTAACTAGCAAACCAGTGTTGGGGTTAATAAATAAAGAGGCTATTTGGGCTTTTGTTATTTGGAGATCTTTCACATCATCATAAGACAATCCACATGCATAATATTGCCTCATGGTTTCTCACCACGAATGAAAGGCATTATGTTGGGTGGAGAGGGTTTCTACATTTGTAATTATTCCTGTCAATGTGTTTGACATATGGGATAATCAAGGGATTTTCTTATAAACATCACAAATTTCCCTCAATTGCTCCAATTTTTCATGAATTAAGTCTTCAATTGATGGCTGCGGAGGTGGTGGAGCATTTGGCATTTCTGCATTTTGATTCTCAGCTGGTGGATTTTCATTCTCAACTGGTGGAATTTGTGCATTCTCATTTTTGGCAGCCATAATGCCTGATTAAAGTTAAAAAATAATTAATCTAAAATTAGACAATATAAATGAAACACTATTTTTAAATCAAAATCCATTAAAAACATTCATTTTTTTTATCAAAATCCATTATGAACTCAATTGTTTCATAAAAATTCAATCAAAAACCCTATTTTGAAAAAAAATCCACAAAAAACATTCATTTTTTATCAAAATCCATTCTAAATTCAAAATTTTCATAAAAATTCAATCAAAAACCCTATTGTGAAAAAAAATCCACAAAAAAAATTCATTTTTTTATCAAAATCTATTCTAAATTCAACTTTTTCACAAAAAATCAATCAAAAAGCCTATTTAAAAAAGAAAACACAAAAAACCATGTGAAATTATTCAAATCTAAATAAAAATTGAATCAAATCAAATAAAAATAAAAAAGCTTACCTTTCCAAATCAAATTTAGCTCAAATCGGATATCTGTTAAGCGAAGAATGGATGCACTATGTGCCCGTGGGTTCTTCACTGCCAAATGAGTTCAAAACAATGACAAATGTTTTTTATATATGCTTTTTGCAAATCAGATATCCGATTTGCAAAAACTAGGTTTGGTGTTTGGTATGGTGACACCTGAGCCTAAAAAATGTCAACACATTCTTTTCACATTTTTCGGTCGATGAAAGACGTGTTTTTTTCCTCATTGCCACTTTTTGGCCCACCATTATCCTACACATACCCTTATTCTACTATACGAGCATATAGCATGGAAATCAGCTACTTAAACTATTTGAATTCAGCTTGCAAGACATAGTGTTTCATTCAAATAGAAAACATAAAGAAAGAAAGCTTGATAAAGGCCATGCATGCACAATATCAATGATTTCTTCTCAATAATTCATGCTCTAAATATCAAATGAACTTTAAAATGAATTTTGGATGCCAATCCGACAATAGTTTAAGCCTTAAAAGATATAACATGCCAAAGAAAAGTAGTTCTGCAACTTTACTCCTAATTTTTTTTCTATATCCTAAGAAAAATGAAGAGAATTTTCGTTGAAAAAGGAAACAGAAACTTGAAATCCAAACCCTTTCATCTATCGTCACCTTTCTTTTATAGCTATAGAAAGAAGAAAATTCCACCTCAAAACAAAAGTAATCACTACTAGGTTTTGGATTTTGATAGCACACAATCTAATCGTAGATGCTTGGTTAGGTCACAACAGTCTTTGCTCATCAATTCTCAACTGTCACATTAATGCTTTTCAAATATTTAGCAAAGATAGAGGTATAGAAAGGATCAAATCCTAGAAACACAGCCTTGCAAAAAGGTTTAATTGACTGGTCACATCACCCAAAGGCATTGACCCAAAGCTTCCAGATCCTGAAAACCAAGAAAAGAAAAAGGCTAGCAATCTTTGACAAACTCCCAAAAGACATTGCTTCATAAGAAGTAGAATCTGCCGGCAGTAGAGAGATGACATGTCAAACAGGCGGAAACTTTCAATCTCATGAATATAGCTCCTTAGAAAATCTTTAATGGGCCAACACGTGTCCCAACTAAAGGCTTTCGAAAGGAGGGGGAAAAATGAAAGTTGTACAACCACCACATGGTACATTGCACACCTTTCTGATAACTCTACTTGAGAGTAGGCACATCCAAAACTGAAAACATTAAACAATCCAAAAATCGAAATGATCAAGGAAAGAACATGCTTCATAGTTCTAGCAACTCACAAGGGGTCTTTTCTTGTGGAGGCAAGAACCTAGGCCTCTGGTAATTCTTGAAGTTTGAGGAAAGCAAAATTTTTTGTCTCCCAATCTGCATCAATTGGTAGGATGAGAGTATAGGTCTGCCGATATGCTTGTTGTAGCTTGAAAACCTATTTAAAAGATACAAATCCCCACATGGAAGAAACCACTCCAAGGTGATAATAGAGTTGAGAAAAAGGGTAAATCTCGAGCTCAATATGATCAGCCATGGGTGTTGTACTTAAACCTAGGAGTTCTGCAGGGATCTGGATCTTTTGTTGGATTGCATCTATGACCTACTCAACTATCAACACATCTTCATCTAGTGAAAGAAGAGGAGGTAGCCCATAGTTAACCAAGATTCCAAATTCCTTGATCTCAACAACCCACTTGTTCAATTTCATTTGACACTCTTTACATTTTTTTGCAACCTTGTGACAGTTGATGATCTCATTAGCTTTGATAGAGGTGACACACCAATCAGGAAACCCTACACTTTTTAGGGCCTTATCAATGGCTACACATAACTTGGAAATGAAGCTTTGTGATTCTAGTACTCAGGGTGAGCATTTTTTAATGAAGTGATCAGCCATCTGGCCAACCTTAGCATTCAATTTCTGAACATCTCTTAAGAAATGTAAAGCAGGCCCAAGAACGGTAACAACAACTATGATCCACTCCTAATGCGTGGATACAAACTTCTTCATTATTGGGAGGGTTTCAGATCCTCATGTAGTAGCTAGTTGCTAGTTAAACTAAGCCTCTCTTTCTCTTGTGCTTTCCTCCATTTGACTTCTCTCCCTGAGGGAATTTTCCAATTCTAAACTCAACCTTTCAATCTCTTGTTTTGACTCTTTTGCTTCCACCTAGGCCTTCTAAAGATCATCAGAAGTTCAGGACCATACATCATTCAACTCTCTTTTTATATTTTCCATTTCAGCATGAAGTTGAACTTGTTCCTTCTGAGCTTTTGCAAGAAACTTAGATGTTTCCCCTTGCTAGCCTTGAATTTTCCTTGCACAGTTCATTTCAGCTTCTCTGACTTGGATCTTGTTCTACAGTCTACTCACTGCTTCCTTCACGTTTTCCAACTCTACCTTGCACTTCTTCAATTTCCTACCTAGCCTTTCATAGTCAACATATACCACCTTCTGAGTGGCCTTATCTAGGACCACCTTTTCACTTAGGCGAGTTTCATTCAAGTCCAAGGCCATGACATGAATTTCGTAGTCCTCCATCTACATTTTCCCTTCAAGCTTGGAAACAAGCAGCTTCATGGTAGTAATTAGTAGAGAGTTGTGGTGAATAGAGAAACATGTTAATGGAGAGGTTCCTTCCTGGTAGTAGATGGGTTGGGAGTGATGGGTAAAGTGGGTGTCTTAGCTATTTCAATGGGGTCCCTTAACAGGGCGATTAAAGAATCAATAGCAACCATAGCAGATGATACTCCTTCAGTGCATTGGGTAGCTTCAAAAGATTCATTGAAAATGGCATGGGGTGCATTCAAGATTATCAACTCAGGGTCCAAGAATGGAGGATTCCTTTCCATAGGAGGAGGCATGGAATTAACCAAAGATGTAGAAATAGGAAGAAGAGGGGGAGTGAAACTTACTTGACCTACAGTTGTCAAAATATTTTGTAGGAAAAACTCTGTTTCTTCTTCTTGTCGAGCCAACATGTCAGGGACACCTAGATTTTGGATTTGTCTTCTCTTTGCATGATCAGAACTAGTACGTCCCAATCCTCTGGTAGTTGACCCTTCTGAAACTTGGCCTTCAACGACTGTCGTGGACACTCTCAAAGACCGTCGGGTCCTTTTCCCTTTACTTTGAGCACTAGGAGAGGATAGAGCTTGTGAATCCTTTCACCTCGAGTCTCTCTAGTTGTTAGATACCCGAGGCCAAGAAGCCCGACATAGAACTTGTTCTTCATCAATTTCATGGCTCGTCTCTATATTTTTTTTGTTGAAATCAGCCTCTTTATCATATATGTCCTTGAATTCATCATCAAGTGGTTGAAAGTTACCGAATGGGGCTCCTAGGCACCTCATCTCTTGACAGAACCTCTAGAGGTTTTCTTTTTTCCTTATTGACCACCCCCTTCACTTCAGTTGTGTGTTGAGGGATTTTCCCATTTGGAGGTTCCTCTGATACTCCTCTTGTGGTTCATAGAAATTTAGTCATTTTGGCCATTAGAATGGAATGAAAGCCAAATCAATGTACACCTCCACGCTTTCTCAAGTCAAATTCTTCCTTCTCTCAAAATATTCCCAAACCTCATCTTTCAAACTATAAATCCTATCTGGGTTATAGTCCCACTTGTGACAAATGAGGACCAAGCCTAAAGCCTCTAGTAAATTCATGAATTCACTCTCAACCTTTTGCTTATTCAACATTACCTGAATTTTAGCAATTAAGAGGGGAAGCAAATATATCTTCATTTTGTTTCTTCTGATGCCATAGATCTTGTCAACAATGGTTACCTGACAGAATGCCTCCAACACTAAAACTTTGTCTATTACAAATCTAGGGAGTCGAAAAGGATCCTTGAAAAAAATTGTGAAATTTGATAAATGTGAAATCCTCACCTAGGAAATAATCCATTAGTGTCGACGGATCTTCAATCCATTGTATGACCTCTTGATAGAAATGACCAATAGGGCATGACAACAAATCTTGAAGCACTGGCCTTAGAAAGTGATCTACAAACCAATAATAATCCTTTGTTCTCAAAAGCACATGGGTCTACACATAAATTGGCTAGAGACAACCCCTTTCATCTAACCTAGACACTGGTATATTCCTCCCCAGCCACTCAAAATTCTTATGCAAAACTAAATGAGCCAAGATAGAAGAATACCTGAATTTAGACTCGGTACTATAATTCTTCAGCTATTCTAGCATGTTTCCAACTATCACCTTAACAAAATCATAGTACTTTTGGATCCTGTCCCTTTTGAGTGCATAATCTAGGCCAAACTGAAATGGATCGACCTACTCATTGTTATCAAGGCCGAAAACCCAGGCCATCATCAAGAATACAGACTGTGTGTCCTTGATTTTCTTGTGTGAAAGAGGAAAGAGAAGACGATCTCTCTTCAGCCTTTCCTTTGCCTCATCTTCATAAAAATTTGTTTGACTAGACATTTCTTCCTTGAAGGTGTCCATCTATTCTTCATCAAAAAGTTCAACACCCTAGGTCATAGGGATACATAACATATCCTTGTATGACTTTAGTAGAAATGGCAACCTTGACCCTGCTACCCTCAATGATGTCTATTATTTTATTGAATCTTTTGGCACATGCATCGACCAACTCCAGGCATGGATGTACGGTAGGTAATATAAACTATGGTAGACCACAATTCCAGAGCTGAAATGCAAAACCCTCTAATGGTTCATGCTCCACCATTCTCTGAAATGCACCTTCCCTAAAACTTTTAGGGTTAGCTGACAACTTAGGGTCAAAAACATTATCGATGATATCTTGCACCGCCCTCTCTTGGGATGCACTTATCAGGTAGTGCCTTCTTGTAGAATTTGAATGGTCATTCCTTGATTGTTAGGGCATTGGAAAATGACTTCCGCCCAAAGATATCAACATAACTAAGCCTTTTGCTTGAAACTATAGTTTTTCTACTAGAGGTTGATGCTTCTGCCATGGCTGTATGAGAAAGTTGTAGAGAATTTCCTTAATGACAATGGCCACTTGTCTTTCACTTCTTTGGAGAAATCTACTTTTGATTGCAATTAATTCCCTCACGCATACATGCAGTTAAGGCTATGTCATTATTACTAGTCCATTAAATGCTACCTTCAAGGTGATACATGTGGATTTGAGATCTGTATCCTTTGGGAATGCCAAAAATTCCACAAGAATAGAATTAGTAAATTCTCCCTATCACCTTTTTAACAAATAAACTCATTTCAATGGAAAGCATGCTTTTCGCTATGTGAAATGTGCTAAGGTGATACAAGGTACCCTTGAAAAGACATGACCATTAATTTTTCAGATCTTAGCACGTTAATCCCCATCTTTTCTCATTACCAAGCTGGCTAGTGTTGATGATGGCAAAGGACACATGTCAACAATTCACATATAAGAGCACTTACTCCCAATGCCCAAATTTATTTCTCAAGACATTCTATTAGATTCTCCATTTGATTTATCTATCCTTCTCCATTTTTCCTTGATATTTTCTCATTTTCATTCGACCAAAAATAGACCTTTCATTGGTTGAGCTCACTGGCTTCACTTTCTATATATAGCTATGCTACCTTATGCAATATTCATTCAAAAATATACAAGCTTTCCACTTATTCTCATTCTACCATAGTTCACTGCTCTTTTAGAATGTCTGCTGGCTTAGGCACTCCTATTTGGCTCTTCCCACAAAGGAAAAAATACTACTTTGTGGGAGAGGTCACTAGTGACTGAATTAAGCATTTGGTGAAGAAATGTGACCACCTTGCCATGGTTGCTTTCAAGTGCATAGTTGGCTAGGACTTCATCAATGATGAAAACCAACTCTAGAGCAACTATAATGTCCTCTCTCACTTTGTGGCCAAGCCCATGATAATCGAAATGTTCCATGAGATGTTCAACACTTTGTTGATGGAAAAGCTTGGCAAGATAATGCAAGTGGCTATCTCCAACATCAGTATCCTGAACGCCATGGATCTCAAGAGACACATGGACTTTGAAATAGATGTACCCTAGTTACCCTTCCTCTCTGACTTCTGCACTATGGACCTTGAGATGCAACAATGCTCTTCTCAGCTAGTGGCCACCTATCTACTCAAGAGTACAACATGGAGTACATTCCAGGACTTTCCTAGAGGAAGCACTTCAAATTTTGAGTGCAAAGTCATGGTGAATAGGCCTTGGGTCTGCACTGCGTGTAGCCCACGTGTGTTGTGTGTTCAACCCCATTTTGCACCTTGTTAGATAAGAAGAAGAAGAAGAAGATCCTGATAATGAGCCATTTTGATTCATCGGCAATGGTTAGAGGCTTTACTTTATTGTTTTTCACATGTTGCCTCCATTTTGATTCTTTTTCTCTACTACTCTTTTTGGGTTTGCTTGAGAGACCCTCATGTTTAAATCTGAGCCTTAGGCCTTGCATTATATTGTAATTTTTTTTATGAATATAATATAATACAACTTTTCATTTCTTTAGTGTTATTCTCAGATGGCTTATTCTCAAAATTTTGAATGTATTTAAAAAAATTTATACATATGGTACATAACTATTAAATTTTTAAAGAACCACATATTTTAATGGAAAAACTTCAGATAAATACCATTCACTAGTATATCTAAAGTGTTTCCTTCCATATCTTCAAGTTCGTATGCATTATTCTCCTTGCACATGCTAATTCAAAAGGGTCCCTTCCATAGCACTTCAAATTTTATGTGTTATCCTGGTTTTGCAGTACATTCATCATACTTTAGCACTAAGATCCCTCTTTGAATTATGGGTTATAAGTCATTTTTTTGAACAACCACTTTATTGTTTGTTGACGGTTGATCATGGATTCATAATATTTTTCTCTATCTGCTTCTAGCTTGAATATTTCCACCAACTGTACTTCCATTCCACCGCTTTCTTCAATTTCCAGGGCTTTTAGCAGTTGTAAGGCAGGAATCTCTGTGGAAATGGGTAACACTACCTCTTTTTCATACACCAATTCATAAGGGGAAGTCTTTAGAATTTTCTTGGGAGTAATCCAATCCACCCACAGAGCAGCTCGCGGATGTTTGTGCCAATGCCTTTGTCATTCTATTCCAATGTGCTTGATTAACCTAATTAGGTTTTTGTTGGTTAATTATGCTAACCCATTCCCCTGTGGGTAGTAATTTGATAAAGTTTTAAGGAAAATCCCATGTCTGATGGAAAAATATAACATTCCCGATCCTACGAAAGCTCGGGCATTGTCAGATATGATGGTTTTGGGTGAGCCAAATCTGGCTACTAGCTCTTCAAGGAAATTGACAATTTCCCTATCTGTGGCATTTTTTAGGGCTACAACCTCCGTCCACCTTGTGAAGTAGTCGATTTCCATGAGGACACACTTATGTCTAGCATTGGAAATAGGATTTATCATTCCAATAAAATCCAAACCCCATTGAGCAAAGGGTTCCTCAGTTCCGATCGGGCTTAGGGGCAAAGCAATATTCTTCCTTTTGCCAACAAAATATTGGCACTAGGTACACTTTTGCACCAGATTATGTGCTTTAGAAAACATAGAGGTCCAATAATATCCTACTTGCATGATATTTAAAGTGGCAGTCATGGCAATAAAATGTCCACCCTCAAGACAGTGATGGAATTCATTGAGAACTCTTTCCCCCTATAGGTTTTCTAGACATCAGAGCAATACACCATCATAATTTATTTTGAATAATATACCATCAATTAATACATGCCTAGTGCCTTGCAATCAGTATTATCACCTTTTATGGAATAGAAGGCTAGTTGGGTAGTACCCCTTTTGCATATACTATGTCTGATAAGCAATCCAAGATTCTTCAGACTTGAACTCGTTCGAGTAGACCTGATAGGTCTCTCTTTTAGCTTCATGACTTGATTCTTGTGCAATGTATTCAGATAGACCTCTTCCCCAAACCAACTTGGTTGGTTTAATGTCCACATCATATTCTAGGATCTTGGTGATCCAATTTTACCTCTTTTCTATTATCTTACCTTTTGTAATGTATTCCTGCACTCTAGGATGTGCCAAAAGAATAGTGATCTTGTTGGCCAACACCAAGTCTCAAAGCTTCTTTAAACTTTTAACAATGGAAAAAGCCTACTTTTCTATGAAATTATACTTGGCTTGGTAACCTTTCAGGATCCTTGAATGGAATGCAATAGGATGCTCCTCATTATCCTCCTCACACTTATGAATGAGCACCGAAGCTATACTATTTTGACCACTATACACAGAGTAGAAAGTATTTAGAAAAATCAATCGCTATGTTTAGCTACTCAAAAGCTGCTTCGCCTTTGGGGGTCCACTTGAAAAGAAAGTTCTTCTTAAGCATCAGTGTAATTTGTCTTGCAATGCCTATGAAATCTAATATGAATCTATTGAAAAAATTGATCTTCCCCAGAAAAGATTGCAGTTCCTTTTGGTTTACTAGCAGAGGTAATTCCATTATAGATTTGACCCTTTTGGGGTCTATTGCTATTCCCTCCTTTGACACTACAAAGCCAAGGAGCTTACCTTGAGGTACTCCGAAGACACACTTTTTGGGATTTAAATAAATCCCAAACTATTGGAATTTGTGCAAAACCTTCTCTAGATAATCGAAGTGATCATATTTAAATTTTGAAAAGACCATTAGGTCATATAGATATATTAGGATAATTAGGTTGACCGATCCCTTGAAAGAAATATCCATTGCTCATTGAAAATTTGTAGCAACATTGGAAATTTTGAACATCTTTGAGTTTGCAAATGTTTCCCACTTAGTGGTAAATGTTGTCTTATGTTGGTCGAATTCCTTCACATAGACTTGATTATATCCTAAGAAACCATCTAGCAAAGAGAACATCTCCTATCTAGCCACAGTTTATAAGATTTTCTCCATCAATGCCAAGGGGTAATGGTCTTTCAAGAGGCTTTATTCAAATCCCAAAAATAGACACAAAGCTTAATGTCACCATTCTTTTTTTGGACTAGAACTAGATTCGACACCTAAGTAGAATGTTTGATAGGGTATATAATCTTTGATTTGACTAGTTTGAATAGCTCTTGTACCATTAATGCTTTGAATTTTGGGTTAATTGGCCTTTACTTATATCGGATGGGTTTGGATCCTTTCGTCAAGTCAATGGTATGCTAAATTATGCCTAGGTCATAACTTCTCAGATCATCATAGGTCCAGGTGATAACCTCATTATATTTGAAACATAGATCATTCGGTCTTTTCTTGTCCTTATGAGGAACTTCCCTTTCGACTTTCAACTTTCTACCTCTTTTGACATCAATCTCTTTGTAATCCCTTGCATCTGTAGTGAATTTTTGATTTCCCTTTCTTGCATCTTCACAATCAAAGATATTTTCAAGAGAAATTAATCCTTGGGAAGCTTGTTCCCTTTTAATTGGATGACTTGCTCCTTAGGAACTTTTTCTCCTAGTGGTGAATAGTCAGAAGCTATCCCTAATTGAACTGTATAAAGGAAACAATTTGGATGTCACCATTGAAGATTTGCTAGTTTTGATCATTGTCGAGAATTGAGGGTCAGATGATGACTTGCACCACACTCTGCTTAGTTGGATCAGAATCTGGTTCAAATTGTGAGCCAATAGAAGCCATCCAATCAACACACTATTTTGTGATAAGGGAATAAATTGTATATTGAAAGCTTTGAATCTCTTGATAAGATCCCAAAATTGATGTATGTACAACTTCATCCTTATGTTTTTTGTAGTTTCTTGTGTGCAGACCTGGCTCACCACTAGCTCTAAATCTTTGAAAGTTTGTATTCTCATTGCACCTAGCTGCTTTACAAGAATCAATCCATGCACCAAGGCTTCATATTTGACATCATTATTGGAGCATTAGAACTAAAAATGGTTAGCTTTGAGGGTTTCTAATCCTATTAGAAACATTAGTCGGGCACCCACTCTAGAGCCAACTTTACACTCAGCGCCATCAAAATATAGGGCCCATAGATGATTATCATCGAGATCATCACATTCCTCTTGACCCTTCATTAATTTTAGAAAGACCTGATCATCATTGAAAATAACATAGGTGCCTAGCCTTGTTGCATGGTAGTTACTGAATGGATCAGAGTTAATGAATTGGTTGAGTAGCACCTCTTCTTCGGGAGTCCAATCACTTGTATCTTCTTCATCTTCCAACATTAATACACAATATCTCTCTTGCTAAAATATGGAGGTATGCACTACTTCAAAGCATAGGACTGCATTTTCTGCAATGTGTTTGGGATACAATGATTCAAATAAAATATTCATCTTTGCCCCATGCTTGGTTCTCAATATTAGGTGGGGACAGTTGAGCACTAAGTATCTACCAAGATTTGTAGTAAGATCTCTTGAAAAACACATTTTGAAGATTGGGGGAATGTCTATCACTACTATTTCTTGTGTGACTATTTGGCTTAGACATGAGAAGAGGGTCAGAGATAGATCCTTTATCTGACCAATGGTTGAAACCTTCTTCCCATCTAGTTGGATGATTCCTTTTTCAAGGGGCTCATACTTAAGTTTCAAGGCATCAACCACTTTTTTTGGCATGACAGTCATGCTAGCCCCTGAATCAATCATATTATTATGCAAAAAATTATCTCCCACAATAAGTGTTAAAAAGAAAGGTGTGGGCTTTGGCTTTCTTACCTTTTTTTCTTTTGCATTACATACATCATTTGCATAAGCTACTACTTTTGGAGCTTGAGGGGGTGACACAGATTATTTTTCTTTACTTTGGCTGCACGACTAATTCGCGTCCACCTGCGAGATTTTTTGTTCTTTCTTTAATGCTTCCCGAAGCAATGTATTTTGTTTAGGAATGGATATGATGTCCCATAATGATACATTAGCAGGTGCCTTCTTTAGTTGTTCCACCACATTGAGCATTTTGACTAGTTGAGTCTTAGGCTTGCATGGTGGCATTTCTCTTGCTTTAAGAAGAAAACGTTCCATCATGACTGGGCTTGATGTCTTGTTTGCTTCCTTCTCTACCAACGATGAATCACGCAGCTACGGAAAATGCTAGATGATGGGTGATGGAGCCTACTTTTCTTGTAGGGGTGATTGACGTGGTTAAGGATGTGATAGAGCTTGTTGCATGTATTATCCTATGAGTGTTCTTTTATATTTTTTGTTGTAATCTAACAACACTTGTGGAACACTAGTCATCAGAGTTTCATTTGTGAACACTGCATCTTCTTCTTCCATCCATGAAAATAGAGCTTGATTGGGCACAATATCTAGTTCTTTCTCCAAGGAAATTCCTTGCATTTGTGCTATGAAACAAGCATTTTCCATTTCAAAAGATTCATATTTGTTTGTATTCAGGGTCATGCCCTTGCTCTTTTTTTCTGCTATCCTTTGTTGCATATTCCCCCTTGGACAATTTTGAGGCATATGTCTATCGCTGCGCAAGAAGCACCATAAATTCTCATCTTCTGCCAAATTATTCTAGCCTGGAATTAACTCTTTACTCAAGTTGTCTTTGATCATCTATAGTGGCATGGTAATTGAAACTATTTGGTTTGCAGACATTTCCTATTGACCTCCTCCTCTAGAGGATCCTTGGTATGGATTCTGCTGATAAGATGACTTTCCTCCACCATAGGCTTGCATAGTCTACTTTAGAGGCATTTCTTGCTATCATTTGATAATGACCAACTCATTTACAAAAGTCTACATGAGACTCTTCATGTTGCTGATATCTATCGCGATTGAGGAAGATCCCAATGAGCTTGTTTGAGCAGCGAGATACACATACATAGACTGTGGCATGGTCAATGTCAATTGTGTAGTAGAAGTGATTGGAGTAGCTTCTTCCTGAAGGCCACTAGATATTTCTATAAATATTAGGATCAGAGGTTAGGGCGGAAGCTTCCCGACATCAATTAGATTGTTCTCCATATGCACAACCACCTCCCATCGAGGTTATCATAACTGTGATGTCCAAATTGAGAGCCTTTAGATAGAAAATGAATGCCATCGCAAGTTGGGGTCGGGCAGTCACTGGGATCCTTTGCTAGGTCTTATGAAAGCTAGTGTTAAAATCACTCATGGCCTCTTGCAAAGCTCTCTTGATGGTTATTAGTTGTTGCAGTAATGAAGAGCAGTCTCCTTTCTCTAAGAAGTGTTCAAACAACCATTCACTGAGTTGATCCTAGGAGATGATAGAGCCCAAGGCCAAAGATTGATACCATTCTTGAGCCTTTCCTTTGAAAGAGGCAGCTAACAACCTCAAAGTGATGTTCTCCTCTATTATGTTATGTAACCTACATACCGCTACTATATCTTGAAGGTGTTCAGAAGGGGTTTTGAAGTCTTTTCTAGAGAATTTTTGGATAGCCTTGAGCGCATTAGTGGGTATGGCAGGCCATACATCTAGAGGTGTGGGTTGATGTAGCGGACTACAACTATCCCAAGTTATGAAATTTATAGGAGTAGGGGGAGGTACATGAGCCATAGAGAAAAGATTCCTGTAAATTGGGTATATAGGTATTCTAATTTGGAAAGTTGAGCCTCTAGGTTGAGTAGATAAGGCTCTAGATATTGGGGTCTTACTTATTTCTCTATTTCTCCTTATAGGTGATATAAAGTCTGTAAGTCTTCTCCTTCTAGGTACTGAGGTAGGTAATTGAGAGTACTAGAAGTGACCTCTCGACTATGCTCTTGTTTGGACTATGGGAATTAAACTTCTAGTTTCCTTTGCTAGCTTGATTAAAGAAATACTTTTGACTTCTAATCAGGAGCTCAAAAAACTTCTTATCCCATCGGGCATGCCAGAAAAATAACTATTGATCATCAAATCTTGTGCCTCTCTAATAGTCTTATGGGAAATTTAGTGAGTGGGGAACCAATTTTAACTTCATTGAATACCTTTAGGTTTTTTATAGAAAGCCAAATCTTCTTTGGGGTTTTAAGAAAAGGGTAGAAGGAAATTTAAATATAAAACATAAAAAATGGCGATGTGCCAATGCTTTTACAACATTTCAAACCCAACCATTCCTATGATTGAAATAATTAGACATAGAATTCCATAACCCTTTATTGTTGGAAAGAGAATGAATAACAAAGGTTAACAAGTACAATGCAGACTTTGAAATATTTCTACAGGCAGTGTTCATTAAGGTCCGATCAAACATAAATATTTCTAAGGGTAACAGAAAAAACATTCAAAAATTGCATGAAATCTCCCTCCTAATACAACATAATATGATAAAACAACAACCTTTCAGAAAAAAAAGAGGAGTCCAATGACATAATCCAGTTTTCACAAGTTATTATTCTACTATACAAGCATACAACTTAGAAATCAAGTACTTAAACTATTCAAATTTAGCTTGCAAGACACAATGTTTCATTCAAAACAAAAACATAAAGAAAGAAATCTTGATAAAGGCCATACATGCACAGTCTCAATGATTTCTTCTCAATAATTTGTGCTCTAAATATCAAATGAACTTTAAAACAGAGGTCAGATGCCAATCTGACAATAGTTTAAGCCTTAAAATATATAACATGCCATAGAAATGTAGTTATGCAACTTGACACCTGCAAATAGTTCTATACCCTAAGAAAACTGAAGAAACATTTCTTTAACAAAGGAAATTGAAACTTGGAATCCAATCCTTTCATCTGTCACTGCCTTTCTTTTCTAGCTACAAAAAGAAGAAAATTCCACCTAAAAAAAAAGGAAATCACTACAAGGTGCTAGATTTTGATAGCACACGATTTGATCGTAGATCCTTGGTTAGGTCACAACAATCTTTGCTCATCAATTTTCAGCTATCGCATTAATGCTTTTAGATATTTAACAAAGATAGAGGTTTGTAAATGATCAAATCCTAGAAACACAACCTGGAAAAAAGCTTTAGTTGACTGATCACATCACCCAAAGGCACCAACTCAAAGCTTCCATCCTGAAAACCAAGAAAATAAATGATCTGTTTTATGGATCTATGACAATTGCATTTGAATGCATAGCATTTATAATTTTATTTCCAAATTATTTAAACGACATTAACACCTGAACCTTAATTACATAAACATAAATAACAAAGTGATGAAAATCAGAATAAAAGGAGAGAAAATGCAAACAAAGTTGATAATGTAGTTCTTCGTAAAAATGATGTCTCTGGGCCCCTCTCCAATGAGTGGACTGATCCAATTAATTCTCCAGAAAATTAGTACATAACTTCGGCATGGTTTCTCCCTATTTTACAAAGAAATTTTGAAAAGCTCCTCCAAAGTGCACAAGGACAATCTCCTTGAAAGCACAAGATGAGAGCAAAATTTCACCAAGATAATTGTCCCAAGTCACCACTTACTCAAAATCCTAACCTACCACCCTTTTTATACAAGAAATTTACTCAATTTGGTGTATAACCAAATGATTTACAAAATATTGCCCTATCTCCCATTTATAGGCAAAATCCCACATAATCTTTATTAATCCCCCTTTCTTTTAGATGATAGGCCCTTATTAATTTTTGGGCTTACAAATATATTATAATAATAATCCCCAGTCTTTGAAAATCTTTAATAAAGGGCTTATATATTACCCGAGCCCTTAAAACCCTTTGGAAATCTTTAATAAAATCTTCAAATCTCATAAGGGTGTCGGGTTTTCTTAATTAAAGGTTTATTTGTTTTATGTTTGTTTTTTTTAGAAGATCTTTTTAAATTTATTCCCCTTAATTATATGGCTTAGCAACTTTTGAGGAATTAATCCATTAATAATAGGGGTTAAATAAGGTTTAAATGTCTCTTATTAGCTTTGGCAGGTATTAAAAGCAATTTGTTTTGCTTTTAAAATGGCTATAAAGCCGTTGGTCTAGCGGTTATTATAGGCTGCTTGTATTGGGGAGGTCAGTGGGTCAAACTCGCCAGCCTCCCTTTTATGTGTAGGCTTAAACGGACTTTTAAAGTCTATAAATAAATTCACCCACATACTTTATCCCAAGGAGCATCCATGGTGTAATGGTGGAAGGCTTGGGTTGTAGGGAGGAGGTCATGGGATCAAATCCCATAGATCAAATTTTTGGTCAACAAATCAATAACTCTACACTGGTTGATGTGGATGGGGTGCCACGTGTCAGATCAATGATTGGCCAAGACTGATGAGTTTTACGCTGACTGTACCATGACATGGCATTGACTATACCATGTTGACGTCAACATGGTCAACCTTTTTACCCAATCTTTGATTGCTCATAACTTGGGAAAATAGAGTCTAATTCATGTGAAACGACACCATCAGAAAGCTCTCGAGGAGCTCTTTGTGTTGATGCTATCTTTGACCACTTTTGAAGACTTTGAATTTTGACCTTTTTCTAGCCTGAGTCCCTGAGTTGATCAAGGTTTGACCAAGCATATATTGAGTGCTATAACTTTGAATGACTCCATTCGAGTTGCATTAGAGTCAGGATTCCTTGATCTTTCTGATGATGTCAATTCTGGAGACAAATGAGAAATTTCAAATTTGGACTAAGATCCTCCAGATCAAGAAAAAGGCCAACAAGTTTCGACAAACTCCCAAAATATATCGCTTCATAAGAAGCGCAATCCACTCATAGCGGATAGATGAAATGTCAAACAAGTGGAAAATTTTGACCTCATGAATATACTCTGTAGAACATCTTCGACGATCCAGCACATGTCCCAACTCAAGGCTAACAAAATTAAGGTGAAAAATAAAATTTGAGCAACCACCATGTGGCACCTTGCACACCTTTCTGATAAATCTACTTGAGCACATGCACATCCAAAACTGAAAACTTTAAACAAGCACAAAATAAAAATGATTAAGGAAAGAAAATGCTTCACAGTTAGGTTTGGCAGGAATGTGCCTTTCTTCTTGTGTGTCACATCCTTTTCCATCCACATCATTTTCCACATAAATTCTATAAATTCCAGTCTAAGGGGCACAAACTTTGTCAGTATGGGTAGAGCAGTAGGGTACCCATAAACTCTTATTACTGTGACTTTGGGGAGGAAGAGCCAAACACCAAAATTATGTGTATGACCCTACTCCTATTTTTCAGGCTAGAGGTCTAAAAAGTCATAGCATTTTGGTCGGCAACCTCGGTATTGAATAAGCAAGGACTCCCAGGATTTTGTGCATGAAATCTTCATAGAATATTGCAAAGCTAAAGTTCTTACAATGACTATCCCAAATATAGCACCATTTTTGTATAGGTGTAGGATTTCCTTGCTCATCAATTCTAGCCAAGTCCATTCATTTGGTCCATTTGTCTTGATTCTAGTATAGTATCAAGGGACACAAAGGAGAATAGTGTCTAAATGTAATAGGTTCCCTTTCTTCTATGACTTGCAAGAATTCATCATCCAATGCCTTTTCTAGATATGAAGTAAAGTCATTCTATATTAGTCTCTAGATTCTAGATTCTCATGACCATCATCATTAAGCTTACTGGCATCCTACCTTGGGCATCCATCCCTAGTACTTGGTGTGGACACATAAACTATACTCCTCTTTAGAAATTACAATCTCTGGCCCAATTTGGTCCTATTTTAGACACCCTTGTACCAATCACCCCTTAAAAGATACATTTATAGGTCCCTAATGTTCATTATTTTTTATCTAGAGGCCCAGTTCATTCAAAAATTATACAAATCCTAACAAATAATGCTTAAATAATTTATATCTCAAAAAAGAACCTCTGAAAACCACATGTGGGACCCATTCGCCACATTGGGCGAACGAGTCCCCTATAGTGGGACCCATTCACCAAGGGTGGAGAATGAGTTCCTATTTGGGGAATTTTCAATTTTAGGTGGGAAACCCACTTACTTAATTGAATTTTTGAATGGATGTTGGCCTCTTAGGTCTAAATAATAGGAAATTAAGTATTGATGCCTATAAATATATGTTTTAAGGTCTTTTTTCACATCACCTAGTCATTTTTACTAAGCAAAATCAAAATTCAAGTGTTTAATATCTTCCACAAGAAGATTCATGTCTTTCTACAACAAATTTGAAGCTTTAGGACAACAAGATAGGGTTTTTTTAGGTCTTCAAGCTCACTTCCTTTTCAAGATCCAACATTGCAAGGAGTTGATTATGGATGCCTGTGGAGAATCATGGAGAAATCTAGGTTGAGGAGATGCAACTAGCCATCAAATCACACCTAAAGACTTGTTTTCAAAGTGATCACATCTTCCATTTTCTCTCTATCTTCAGATTTAAGGTTTGCATGCCATTAATACTCAATTAAAATGTTGTAGGGTTTCTTAGGTTGAAGTCAAGTACATCATTCAAGCTTCATTTAAACATCTTATTCTAAGCACATTAGAATAGGGTTTTTTCTAAAGATTTTCCTAGTCTTAGACACACTTAGGGCTAGGGTTTATGCAAATTTTATCCATCCAAGCTTTAATTACCAAATTAGGGGTTTGACCAAGGAAAACCCCCCATTAGAAAAAAAATTATATTCTAGGTTGGAAAATGAGTCCCAGTCAGTCAAAAAGTCAACATTTCTAGTTTTTCAGAGTCATTTCTAGTCCTTAACAAGTTTACAGGTGCACACATTTAGTTTTATAGCTTTTTGTTTTGTTCTATTTGCATTTCTATTCATCTTTCTAGGTCTTTTTGCATACAACATTGTGTTTTCAAACACTTTGCATTTCTTAGCTTTGCACACAACACCAATCTATTTTATCAATTCTTTGTATTTAGATCATTTCATCTAGGCATATTGCATCCATATTACATTAACCTTTGAATGTTTACATTTCATTTTGGCCCCTCTTTCCCCTTTTAGGTGAAAAACGCTATAAGGGAAAAAAAGACCCTTGGGTGCCAAAATATTTGTTTAAATTTTGGTGAACCTATCTTTAGAAAATTTCCACTTCTGATTTCAAGTCCTAGGGCAAGTTTACATCAACATTGCATTAGCTTTTGCATTGTTTTGCATCCTAGTGTTTTAAAAAATTACATTAGTGAAAGGGTCATCTAGATTTCATTATTACATTTACAATCATTCAAACTATTGAAATTCTATATTTTCACTATAAATTAGCATTGTACAGACCTAAAAACATAGAATTTTTTTTTTTTAAATCATTTTTTTCAAAATACCCCTACTGGCACTCATTCACCATCTTGGGTGAATCAGTCCTAGTACACATTTTGCATCACTATTTTCAGAATTCAAATTCTAGTTTTTCATCTTCTATTTGTTTCAATTACTTTTTTGTTTCTATTATATTCAAATGATTAGTATTAGCATCATTTACCTTAATGGAACTTATGGATAGCTTTATATTTTTACAATGTTCATTTTCAGCATTAATTCCTAGTTCATTTAGATCAAATTCATTAGTGTATATGAAAAATTTGGATAAAATAAAAATGATAAAATAATAACATGCATTACCTAATCCAAATCTTCAATACCTTAGATAGATGCAATGATCCAGTTGAATTATTTGATTGATTTGATATGTTGGTTGCTCAATTCGGCAGCATAACATTGACATGGAGATGATAGATGAATGTTGATAGATATAAATAGATGAATGATTCAAGAATGATTTTGATAGCATAAGGATACTTGAAGAATCAACCCCCCAAATGGCTTATGAGAGGGTTGATTTATAGACAATTCCTGATTTGGATTGATGGTTGAGATTGGACATCAATAAGATGTCTTAATCAATGGCCAAGATTGAAAGTTATAGTATGGACTAGGGTTAGGGAAAAATTAGGGCAATGATAAGGTTGAAGGGTTGAGATTGAATTATGAGATAATTCAATCAAGGGCTAAGATTAAATGATATGTCAAGAGATAAGATTTGATGTGGAAGATAAGACTGGAACAGACAAAGAGGTGATAGGAGAAATTAAATAGTAAAAATTATTTAATTTAGGTGGCCAATAAATAATTAAAATAATTATTTAATTATAGAGGAATGTGACAAAATGAATCATTTTGAATTAAATAAAAATTCAAGAGAGTGGACCAAATTAAATAAATAAAATTTATTTAATTTATGGGAGAAGAGGCTAATGAATAATTAAATAATTAAAATAATTATTTAATTATAGTGGAAAGTGGAAAAAAATTAAATAAATAAGAATTTATTTAATTTTAGAAAGAGGAGTACTTAATTAGTGACACAATTAAATAAATAAAATTTATTTAATTAATCAAGAAGGAATAAAGATAAAAAAATAAATTAATTAAATAATTAAAATTATTTGATTATCAAAGACAAAAGGGGAAATGATGGAGAATTTAGAAACCGCAAGCCTAGGACAATTTTTAGTGTCTACATTTTGCCCCTCTTTGAGATGATGTTCAAGATGATGAGATATGTGTCGAGTAACATCATTTCAAAGAAGCTAAGGTATGGATAGAGGAAAATGTATGATGATAGAAAGATAGGATAATGACGAAATAAGATTGGGATGATGATGATGATGATGATGATGATGATGATGATGCCCCCTCCAAAGGATAGGTGGGTTGGACAAACACGAGTATGCTCTCGAAATGAAATGATAAGGAGGGACAAGATGCAAAATAGGAAGTAGATGGAGATGAATGATACGTTATGTTGCAATAAAATGAACAACCATGATGTTTGATGTAACACTAGAAATGATGCACCAAGGTATAAGGACCAAGGTGATGATCTGTCTTGTGCCCCAGCATAATACAACCTTGTCTCGATACAAGATATGAATATTAGCTGGGAGTAAGTCAAATTTGACACAAATGCAAGATAAAAATGATAACACACACAAGCAAGCATGCACAAATGATTCACAAACAAACAAGGTATTACCCTTTTCAAGCTGTAAACCAATGATTAATTGATTGATTGATGATTTTGATTGACAATGATAGTGTTGTCACTGCGGGGAATGGCATATCCCTAGATAAACACAAAGGTGATTGATAATTGACTGATTGACTTTGATTGATGACTATAGTGTTCTCATTGTGGGGAACGACATGTCCCTAGATTAACACGAGGATGATTGATTGATTGTTTGACTTTGATTGATTGGGTTTACAGAAAGATTAGGATCAAGACCAAAGGATGTGATTGGATAATTTGGCAAGATTGATTGACTTGATTGGTATGGACTAAGGATTGACTTGCATTTGGATTATTGGTTGGAATGATTAAACTAATTTAATTTAAAGAAGTTGTTTGGAATGATATGACAATTTGATTGGATGATAAGATGTGATGAATTGAAAGGAAGAATTGATGTGATTGGATTGATTTAGGTTGGAGCGATTTCATTAGAGGATTGATTAATTGATTGAGGAATTGATCTAATTGGAATGATTTTTATTGATTGGATTCATGAAGAAATGACTTGATTTGATGATAATGATTAGATTGATTAGAAGAATTGATGTGGTTTGATTTTATTGCTTGGATTTTTGTTGGCTTTTTTATTTTTTTGTCTTTTTTTAGGACCTTTTTCCATTTTTTTTGTATTTTTAGGGATATTTTGATTTTTTTTGGATTTTTGGGGATATTTTGATTTTTTGTATTTTTTTAAATGTTTTGATTTTTGGATTTTTGCAATATTTTGATTTTTTGGGATTTTTGAAATATTTTTCCTTTTTTTGATTTTTGAAATGTTTTGATTTTTTTGGATTTTTGAGAATATTTGAGATGTTAATGGATTAAAATTTGGGTAGCCTTTGTCCTAGAAACTAATGACAAGGGAAAACCAAGTTTAGGTGCAAGGAGATAGATGGGATTGATGGATGAAAGGGTGGGTGATAGGATAAGGAGTAGAAGGCTTATGATAGATGGATGGATAGAATGGATGTATGTGTCATAAGAGAGTAAGGATGTGATATCCAAAGACTATGTCACATAGGAATAACATGCTCCATTCTAGGTATAATACTTAGGATTTTTCATGACAAAGCTTGTGACAATAGGATAATGAATTTAGTGGTTGGAAAGATGAGGTATGTCAAGAGATACCCAAAAAACATGTTTCAACATTTTTCCCCTATATCTTCATCAAGATCAAAAGGAGAAGGGTGGATAAGTAGACTTGATACAATAGATATGTATGATGGCTAAAGATGGTAGGATGGTAAGATAGAATGATATGACATGGAAATGATAGGTTGGATAGATAAGACATTGTGCCCCCAAGTGTAAGTGACATAGAAGATCAACCTACACATGACGCATGTTTTCCAGGTTTTCATCATGGTACCTATCTAGGGCACCTGTTTACTAGGTTTTCACTGTTGGACAAAGGGATTTCTCTTAATTTTTTATTTCTTTTTTTGACTATTTTTTTTTACCTTTTTTAACTTTTTTTTTTGATGTTTTGGATAGGAGAAGGGGAATATGAATAGGAGGGACTCATTTGTCTAGTTCCATGAAAGGTGATGGTCCCACTAGAAATGGATGCCATTGCATGGACCATGTCAAATGTCATTATGCTCATAGATGTTGGTAAGGGATGACATGAAAGGGAGATGGAGTAGGTAGATGATAGATTATGATGAAAATTATGTAGGGAAGATATAGGGCTTATGCAAAATATGAATGGGGAGGCTTAACCAAAAGTATGGACCATAGGAAGGTGGTGGGGTAGATATCTAGAATAATGAGTGAAGGATGAGGAGATGGAGGTATGTGGGAATGGAACCATGATCAATGGTTCCACACACTATGATAAATGTTGAAGATTTTGATGTGGAAGGGGTGTAGGAAGTAATGGAGACATTTTCTTAGGAGGTGGTGGATGTAGTGCTTTTGGTACCCTCATAGACAATATTTTTATGACTTTTATTTTGCTTGTGGGTTTTTTGTAATTTCTTAATAGAATGTGTATTTTGGATGGAAGGGGATGGTTGGGATTTTTGTGATGGAGATGCCTCATTTGACTTGCTTTCCTTTTTCTTAGAGACCCAAACCAATTTAGTTTTTGCCTTTACTTTTGGAGGCATGGGATTATATAACTGTTTGGATGTATTTTGCTTTGATTCTTTGCTTTTGTGCCCTAAGGCATGAGGACCCTTAGGATTTTTTTCTTTATAAATAGAGGCATTGAAATTTTTTCTTTTGAATCCCATGGGTATGGTGGAATGAGTGGAAGCCTCATGTTTAGACAATGTGTGCATTTTTTGGTCATGATTAGGAATGTTAGGGTATTTATGGATAAATGAATAAGAGGATTGAATGGTAGGGATATTAGGTTTTGGGAGTAATGGTGGTAAACTGGATGGAGGGATATTAGGAGTTGGAAGAAATGGTGGTAAAGTGGATGGTGGAAGGTGTATGGTCACATGCTTTTGACATTTGTAGGATGATGGAGGAGGGATGGAAACACATGTTTTATGAATATGATAGGATTTATGATGGTAAGTGGACTTAGGAGGCATGGAGGAAGTACCAACATTTTGAAATTGGTGTTCTTGGGGTGTATATCCAAGGCCATAAGAGCGTGGAGGGACTTTGACATGGATGGGCTCCAAAATACCTTGTTCATGAAGGTCTAGACCTTTACCTTGGTGGTTCATGTTTTGGAGTATGCAATGGACAATGTGACTAGGTGTAGGTGGAACACTAGACACAAGTTCCTTATTGGATGGAGAAAATGAAGTAAGGGAAGATAATGGTTGTTGTTGTTCTTAGGAGGAACACTCATGAATGAGGGTAGAAAGACCACTAGGATATGATGGAGGTATTGTAATGGTGTCAATAGTGGGTGATGGAGGATCATTAGGATCTTGATTAGCATTGTGTTCACTTAGATTCAAGGTATTTGTTTGATCTTCTATGTGTGCTTGGGAGGAAAATGTCTCATCAAGGGAAGTGGATGTTGATGGATCATGGATAGGTCTAGGTAGGGGGGTGAATAGGAGCAATGGATGTTTCTTGCTCATGGATAGGTGGAGTGATAGACTCTTGACCATGGAATGCATAAAGTTGGATAAGAGGATCATCATGGTCTTCTGGATCATAAAAGGGGTCTTGATCAAAGATGGAAGATTGATCATGAATAGTATTAGGTGTGTTATGAACGAGATCATTGAGAGGGTGTTGATCTTTATGTGGATGAAGGGGTAATGTTTCCTCATGTTTAGGATTTTTCTCTTGACATACCTCATGACTTATTTGAATGGAGGTGGAAGGGGATTTATCATGGAGAGACTTGACATGTTATTGATGGTCAACAACATAGGAGCATGAAAGAGGGTGACTTGGACTTACGATGGGTGACTCTTTAATTCACTCAAGGGGTTGTGGATGACATGGTTGGCTTGAAGGACTTGGCATGATGTTTGAGGAATATTTTGTATGTTCAAGTATATGTGTTGAATGACATGGGGACAATTGATTCCTTGCTAGTAGCCCTTGGGTGACATCCTTTGTAGGTGGATGGGTGAATTTGGGTAATGCCATAGGTTTACTTTTGAAATGTCTAAATTTAGGGCATTGATTTGATGTAGGATTAGATGATGGTAGGGGTAATGAAGAGTTTGATTGGTTAGAAGGTGGAAAGGCCAATGAATTAGGACTAGGATAGGGTGGCTTAGGGATAGGCATTTGATTGGATGGTGGTAAGGGTGAATGAACTAGATTGGTGTTCCCCTTGTCAAATGGAACATGAGAATTGAAAAGATCTTGATTTTGTTTCCAAGGTGGACTGGGGCTCCTATGTTCTTGGCGTGCTATGGGTGGATATGTTGATGTAGCATTGACATGATAGGTAGATGGGTTAGGTTGGCATGATGATGAAGGTGACACATAGGATTGTGGTTGAATGTGTTGAGGTTGGAATGGTGTTTGGACTTGTTGTGGTGTGATTTTTTGTTGTAATGTTGATGGAGGGGTTGCATAGGATAATGGTTGTTGAGAGGTGGATTGACATGGATAAGAGTTGACATTAGAAGAGGTCTAATAGGTTGATGAATGGGAAACATGATATGTGGATGGATGAGGTTGATATGATGATATAGGTGACACATAAGATTGAGGTGAAATTTGTTGATGTGGTGATTGGACTTGATGTTGTGGTTGTTGAATTTGACAAGTGGCCATGAGGTATTGGTCTTGTGCTATGAGTTTTTGCATTTGAGGTGATTGGTTTGTTTGAAGTTTTTGTATCATGTCATGGAATCCTTGAATGATTTGTTGGTTTAAAGGTGATTGGCTTGTTTGAGCTACATAAAGTATGTGAACAAGATCTTGTGCTATGTCTTCCAATGTTGGCATGGTGTAAAATGATGTTGAATAGATTAAAGAGATAATCTTGATTAGGATATGATGTGGAATGACAAGATTGTATGATTTGTATGATGTGGCAAGTTTTTATTGGAAGTTTGACTTGGGAAATATCAAACACAAGATTTCACATTTAAATGCATGAACACACACACCAAACAAAATGATAATTTTGTCTTTGAAGATTAAATGTTATGATTAAGTAAACACTTGAATACACAACAACAAGCCCTATGACTAGTCAAGTGAGGTATGGCCAATTAGGTCTCAAGCTAGTTTGCATGAGGTTGAATAGGTATAATTTGAAAGAAAAATCCCACCAATAAGCCAGGAGAAAGGGGTAACCCACCCTTCACCCTCACTTCCCAAAGGTATAAAGTTATTTGGGGCTTAGCCAAGAGTGACAAGATTTCAAATCCCAAGCATGTCTTTGGATTCACACTCGATTAAGGTCGTCTCTTGGAGGGGTATGTGCTCCAAGCAGGCCTCCTAAGAAGGGTATGACAAAAGAAAACCGAGTGAGGTGTTTTGGAGGACACACACACTTGATTCACACTCATAATGATTAATTTCCCTTTAGAAAATTGAAATGCGTGTAAAACAATTCAAGCACCTGTTCTTTTAAGCCCCAAGTCAAGATGTGTGATTGAAGACAATGGTTAATTTTAACCCAATTTCAATGATGTGATAGAAAACAAGATTTATTTTAGACCCCAAAATCCAAATGTGTAATCAAACAAGTTATTCTTTTTAAGCCCTAAATTGAAGTGTGTTGAAAAACAATGATTAGAGATGAAAGATAGAATGTGTGCACCTAGACTTTATTTAGCTCCAAATTTTTGTCCACTTGATCCAAATTATCCTTTGAAGTGTTTATTTTTTCTACACATTCACAAAACCAACAACAAAGACAAAACCCTAACAAGATAATTGATCACTAATATTAGAGGGTTAGCTAGTCAAGACAAATCTAATTTTTTGAAATGTTTTCTACATTAAAAATAAAAATAAAGAGAACAAACCATTACTGAAATTTTGAGAGCTTTCAAAAAATGTAAAGAAATCTGAAAAATTTGCTGTTTTGCACCCAAAATTAATTTTTTTTATGAAAAATAATAAAAAATTCAAAATAGGTCCAAAAATTCTGATTTTTTGACTAAAGGTGTTCGACATCATCCCAAATCTACAAAAAAATATTTTGTGAAAGGATCTGCAACTATTTGTGAGATATAAGCAAGTCTTTCTAAAACCCTGATTTTAAAAGATCTAGTTTTTGACTAATTATTTTTCATCAAAATTTAAAACATAAAGAACATACCCCTATTGAAATTTAGAGTGATTTCCAGAAACGTAAAATAATCTAAACAATTCAATAATTTTTTCTTAAAATTGTTTTTTCATAAAAATTAACAAAAAATTATAAAAAATTATAAACAGCTTTGAAAAATCTGATTTTTGGACTATAAGCTATTGATATTGTTCCCAACCTACAAAAAAAAATTTGTGAGAAAATAAATAGCTGTTTGAAAGTTATGGAAAAATCTTTGAAAACTAGGGCTTTGTCCCAAAATGATGCAAAACCTGCAACAAAAAACTAACAAAACCTACAACAAAAAGGATCCAACTCCAAAATTTCTCAAAATTTATCAAAATATTGAGCTAAAAATCAGTTAGGGGGTTCACATCAGGTTCACCAAAATGTATATGAAAATTTTGGATAAAATAAAAATGATAAAACAATAACATGCATTACCTAATCCAAATCTTCAATACCTCAAATAGACACAATGATGGTTGAATTATTTGATTGATTTGATATGTTGGTTGCTCAATTCAGTAGCATAACATTGACATGGAGATGATAGATGAATGATGATAGATAGAAATAGATGAATGATTCAAGAATGATTTTGATAGCATAAGGATACTTGAAGAATCAACCCCCCAAATGGCTTATGTGAGGGTTGATTTATAGAAAATCCCTGGTTTGGATTGATGGTTGAGATTGGATGTCAATAAAATGTATTAATCAATGGCCAAGATTGAAATTTATAATATGGACTAGGGTTAGGGCAAAATTAGGGCATTGATAAGGATGAATGGTTGAGATTGAATTATGAGATAATTCAATCAAGGGCTAAGATTAAATGAAATGTCAAGAGATAAGATTTGATATGGAAGATAAGACTAGAATGGACAAAGAGGTGATAGGAGAATTTAAATAATAAAATTTATTTAATTTAGGTGGCCAATAAATAATTAAATAATTAAAATAATTATTTAAGTATAGAGGAATGTGACAAAAGGAATCATTTTGAATTAAATAAAAATTCAAGAGAGTGGACCAAATTAAATAAATAAAATTTATTTAATTTATGGGAGAAGAGGCTAATGAATAATTAAATAATTAAAATAATTATTTAATTATAGTGGAAAGTGGACAAAAATTAGAGAAATAAGAATTTATTTAATTTTAGAAAGAGGACTTAATTAGTTACATAATCAAATAAATAGAATTTATTTAATTAATCAAAGGAGGAATAAAGATTAAAAAATTAATTAATTAAATAATTAAAATTATTTAATTATCAAAGACAAAAGGGGAAATGATGGAGAATGTAGAAATCACAAGCCTGGGACAATTTTTAGTGTCTACAATTAGAACATGCAAACAAAAACCTTAACCAATCCAATGAAACAATCAAAACCATGCTTCACTTTAGGAAAAATATATCATCCAAACCTCTTAGTAGTGATGACTTGGATAGGTTAGATGAAGGCCTAGAGGGATTCTTCTCACTAAGTTCATTCACTAAGGCTTGTGATGAAAAACCTAAACCAATTAAAGAAAACTCATCTCCCAAACCTTTTAGTAGTGATGAGTTTGATATGTTAGATGAAGCCCTCGAGGAATTCATCTCACAAAATCCATCCACTAAGGTTTGTTGTGAGCAACCTAAAACATAAGATGTTTATGTAATTCAACCCCAACTTGTCCTTTACCCACCCTCACATCAGCCTCAACCTCCACCTAAACCTAAGTTTACCCTATACCCACCTTCACATCAATGTTGACCTCCACCTAAACCCAAGTTTACCGTCTACCCACCTAAGCATGATGTTGTTTCCCACACACATTACACTAGAAATAACCCGCAACCACTACAACCAACCCCAACCTCCTTACCTTTTCCCAATTCCATACTACCTAGTGCTCCTCAATTAAGAAAGTATGATCTTGCTGAACAACTTAAGAGAACTCTCGCTAAGATATCCCTTTGGGACCTTCTTCAAAATTCACCAAACTATCATTCTATTCTCCAAATAGCATTACAACAAATAGTGGTTCCTCCTAGTACAAACACAACTGATGTGGTAACTCTTATACAAGGAATGAATGTAGTTAATGTAGACATTTCCTTTCATCAACATAAGCTCCCTCTGTTAGAATTAAGGAAACAAAATGAATCCTTTATGATAATTTCTCAATACACTACAATAGGCATCAAAAGAACCCTTGTTGACAATGGATCTTCCCTTAATCTATGCAGTGTAAATCTCCTAGATCAGTTATGTGTGGATAAATCGCAAATCAAACCTAATTCCTTATCTATTAGAGGATTTGACAATACTATAAAGCAATCACTCAGTGTAATCACTTTACCTATCACAATCAAAGTAGTTACATTGGAAAATCCTATTCATGTCATGCCCTATGATATTGCATATAATCTTCTTTTGGGAAGGCTATGGAGTCATGAGATGCATGTGGTACCTTTGGCCATTCATTGAATAATGAAATATGTCTAACAACAAAGTTTATCAAGTTGCAATAAACCTTGAACTTGAAAGTTTCTTACAACTTGAAAAAGGAACAAAAATTCCTTTGAACACTTTAATTCCAACATCACATAGAAGCTCTTGAGACCAATAAACAAGAAGAAGAATCGGTCTCTAAATTATTAGGTGATGATTGGGGTAGATTAGAATTCACACCTTCATTTATGGATGAATACATAATCAAACAAAAAGGAGGATGAAAAATAAGAACAATCAAAAATTATGACAACTCAACATTTGGAAAAATCCTCACCAACATCTACCTCATCTAGTTTGGTAGAAAATACAACCTACACAACGAATTTTGATGAGATAGATTATCAATAGCCACCCAATCTAAAGGAAATGGAAAGATTTTATGGATGGGGCTATGAGCTTGTGAAGAAATTGGGATATAATGGTAAAGGATGTGGAAATAATGAACAAGGAATTTGTGTCCCTATAGAACCTAATACACAAGAGACAAAGACTGGTTTGGGGTATTCTTTTTCTAAGGCAATGAAAGTAACTCAATGACCGTTGCTAAACATCAACACCATCACATGTAAACGAATAATCAATCTTACGCTAAAGCATATTGAATTCCTCGATATGGATTCCCCACTATCTTGGGAATACATTGAAAGTGATGAAGTCTTGAAAAAAATGTTAGGAGCTTCTTATAAGTCATCTTCTTCCAAGACATAAGTTACTTATGCTATTTAAGTACTGTGCAAAAATATATTGATACTAATGAGACAAACATGAGCATAGAACCATATGATCCTAAACTTCCTAAGTCTAATGAGCTCTCCTTAGGAGGTACAATTGACATACAAATGGACATAGATGATAAAGAAAAGGTTATTAAGATTGGGAAGTTCCTTGATGCTGAAGAACAAGAGGATGCTACAACCTTGCTCCATGAATAGACCTGAAGATAGTCACACATAACATTGTCCTTGCTAAAAATGCTAAGCCTATTCAACAAAAGATATGAAAAATGAACCCTAAGATAGTGTTTCATGTTAAAGGAGAACTTGAAAAACTACTCAACGTAGGTTTCATTTGACCTATTGATTATTCTCCTTGGATCTCAAACATTGTTGCAATTGCTAAACCTGATAATCATTTTAGGATATGTACAAATTTTCCTAACTTGAATAAAGCATCCTTAAAGGATGAATTTCCCCTTCCTAATATTGACATGATCGTGGATTCAACTACTAGACATGCTTTGTTGTCATTCATTGATGGATTTCTGGTTATACTCAAATCTTCATCAACCCACAAGATCAATACAAGAAAACATTCACAACTATTTGAGGAATGTTTTGTTGGGTTATGATGCCTTTTGGATTTAAGAATGTAGGTGCAACTTATCAAAGAGAAATGAAATTGATATTCCATGATTACATACATAAAATATTGGAAGATTACGTTGATGACATCCTTTCCAAATCCTTAACAAGACAAGACAATGTGAATTTCCTTCAACAAATCTTTGAATGAATGTGTAAATACAACATCAGACTTAATCCAAAAAAGTGTGTTTTTAGAGTAAATAGTGGAAAACTTCTAGGGTTTATCATATCTCATAGAGGAATTGAAGTGGACACAAAAAAAATTTATGCTAGAATAAACATTCCACCTCCTAGGAACATTTCTCAATTGCGCACATTATAAGGAATAATTCAAGCCATTTTTTGTTTGTTCACCTCCTTAGTTGATCAAACATTGCCTTTCACACATCTCCTCAAGAAAGATGTACATTTTGATTGGAATTAGGATTGTAAACATGCCTTTGAGAGTTTGAAGGAATACCTTGCAACTCTGCCCATTTTACAACCGGCTATGCCAAACAAACTGTTCATCCTTTACATCATTGCATCAACCCATGCTATTATAGCATTGTTGGCTCAACAAGATGACAATGGAAAAGAACATCCTATTTATTACATTAGTTGAATTTTAATTGATTATGAAACATGATGCACACTAATCAAAAAAAAATGTTTGGCTCTTGTATTCGCTACTAGTAAGTTGTGACATTATTTACTAAATGTTGAAATATAGGTTATGAAAAAATTGATCCTCTCAAACATCTTTTCAATAAAACATACTTATCAGGACCGTCTAGCTAAATGGGTAATTTTGTTGACCAAGTTTGACTTTAATTATTTTTTACAAAAAGAAATCAAAGGTCAAGCCTTGACTCACCACTTAGCTAATGCTCCTTCTCCTCTAGCGTTACCTAGCAATGACTCTTTTCCCAATGATAGTGTGTTAACAATAGAAGCTAAAACATGGGAATTATATTTTGATGGATCTAAGTGTAGAATAGTCTCTAGTGTTGGGGTTATATTGACCCCACCTATGGGAAAGCCCATTCCCTTGTCATATCGATTAAATTTCCTATGTACAAATAACAAAGCTAAGTATGAGGTGCTAATTGTTGGGTTACACGCTGTATTAATCATGAGTGTCAAAGATATTAAGATCTCTAGTGACTTACAACTAGGAATTAAACAAATAAATGGGACATATCAAGCCAATAATGACAAATTATCCAAATACAAAGATCTTATCATGAACTTGCTAGAGAATTTTTAGACATTTACCATTGATAACATTCCACGAAAAGATAATAGGCTTGCAAATGCAATGGCAAGTGTAGCCTCTCTTATATCCCCTCAAGATCCTTCAAAAAAAATCACATTGACTATTCAATCTATTATGAAACCTTCAATCGACAAAAAAATGGAAGATGCGGGCAGGTGTATGAAGTTAGGTAACACTTTTTTGGCCAACTCCAAAAAAAAATTGAAAATGACATAATAGGAGCGCATTATAACACACTTGCGTTATTTCATTTTAAAAGAAAAAAAATTGAAAGTGATTCATTTTCTCTTGTCTATTTTTCTGCTCTGCCTGTGGCCAAAAACCCTCATTTTCACGCTCGCATTCTAGGAGGCATTCTACAAAATTCATCAACAATAGTTGCTTTTCCTTTGCAAAGATGGCGCCATGATGATGAAGAGGTGCAGGAGGTAAGTATTGTTTGCTATTTGTTTTGAATTTCCTAGTTTCAAGTTGATTTTGTTTGTTTTAGGTTAGATTTGATTATTTCTTTTTAAATTTGTAGGAGATCCAAATGATCCTCAAAATCCTCAACAAGAAGAATAGGTAAATCCTCCTCAACAAAATCAACCTCCCCCACCAATGACTCAACACCCTCCTTACACTCAAAAAAATTTGAGGAGTGAAATTGAGAACAACAAAAAACAAATTGAGGATCTTATTAGTAGGTTGAGTGATCCAAATGCTTCAACCACATAAAGAATGAAACTATCAAATTCAATGAAAGAGATGTTAAAAAATGTAAATTTGAATAACCCAACAAATAAAGGGATGGCAAGATGGGAGGTAGGAACCTAGGACATATTATGTAGATAAACTTTCATATAAACAAGTAAAAGATTTAAAAATTACTAAAGGTGACTTGTGCTCTTTATTCATTGACCCTAGAAAAAATCAAAATCTTAGCCTCAATGCAAAGAGGTTTCCTATTCATTGGTTCCACCACCAAGAGATTAGGAACCATTTTTATGATAGGTGGTACTTGATCTTTGATTACCCACCGTGCAACAATTGTGAAGTACCCCAATATTTTTATAGGAAACTATACAATGAGTTCGTATTGAACCAAATCCTAAATTATTTTGATATGAGGGAGTTCTAGGGGAGAGGTGGGGGGTTGGCTCAAGATAGGCCTGATGCACAACCAGATCTTGTGTGGCAAGGGAGACAACCTCTCGATAGGCCACCTTGTGAGCACATTGTTATACCTATCGTTACGAAGGAGAGTGTTGATGTAGAGACATTGCAGGTGATCAACACTTTGACCCAGAGTGTCATCCATCATACTAGCCCTATTGTATAGCACCATCCAAGGGAGTCTTTGGGTGGTGGCCTTTAAACCCATGTGTGTCAATCTTGCGGGGTGACTTGTTCATATGACCCCATTGGCACTTAGGAGGCTGCTATGCAGGATCCGTATGATGCTACGTAGGATATGTATGATACTACACAGGATCCATATGCTACTATAGGGATGGAGAGGACAACTAACATTTGGCATTGTGCATATCGCATTGATAGTCAGGTAAAATTCAGCATGTTCATTGAATTTAATTTATTAAATTTTGATTTTGAAATGCAAGATTAACTAATTTAGTTTTATTATTTTAATAATATTGTAGGGTCACAATTTTGAGACTAGATACACCGGTCCTCCACCTACTTATTTCTACAGTACACCTATCAGTGGGGTATGTAACTAGTAAACAATTATAAATTTATTACATGTTAATAGCATTGTTTTACAAATGGTATTTTAATATGTGATTTTGGATGTTGAACATGCTAATATTGGAGGTTTCAACCAAACACCTCCTAGTTCCATTGGATTTACTCAAACGTACATAGAGGTAATAGAATAAAGAGAACTTAACTAATGAATTCTACTTAATAGATTTGTGTATTTTATATTCATTTTGTTGGTTACGTTGCATTACACATCATTCAAACTTAAAGCATTATTTCAAATTCCATAACTAATAACTAGATGTTGATAGATGACAAAATTTCAACTATACAATATAGTTGTTTAGAAATTCAACATAAGCAGCATGATGCAATTACTTGACATGGAGGCATGTGCTTGCAAAGGTGCACTAGCACGACAAACTATGGATGCTTGGAAAAACTCTATGAAACCATAATAGTAAGAAATAACATAGACAAGGTAGTTAGTGATGAAGAGAATCATATCAAAACACTCAATCATCAGGGTACATCTAATGCAAAGCATCCAACAAACACCATCAACATAATTTCATCAAGGGATTTCAATCCCAAATAGAATCAGGAGAAGACCAAATATGATTTCATCAGAAACCTACTTTTCATTCAACGGAAATCCACTCAAATTATCTTAGCCATTCCATAGGCCATCATTCATCATTCAACTAATCAATATTCTAATTGACTAATTCAAAGCAAAAACCATATTAAAGAAAACTTTGACTTAATCAATTAGATTCACATCATTCTCAACCACCATAAAAACAACATAAACCTAATTATTGACACTTGAAAAATTCATCCTTTCATTTATTCACCAAGGCAACAAATCAACTAAACCATACCTCACTATTATCAGTCCATTATTAAGCATTGTACTCACCATATTTTGACTATAGTAGTCTATTTACAGGTTACAAACTCCTGGTACAACAAAATCTTGATTATCATCTTGTGGTTAATCACCAATTTGCTCAAAAGGCTTCATAATACTCACCCATCCAACCATCAAAGTCACCAAACCTGTCTTATACACCTTAACCAAATTTAATAACATCTATCATATCTTTAGTTTGATAGTAACCAAACACTCAATATCATCATTTCCACTATTTAAACAAACATCTTTGTTTCGATCAGACAATATCATATTCCTCTAGTAGGTTTGTCAACCATTGAATCGAGTAGTTACATTCCTATCTCAAAGCTTATTAAAAAACTCAATGCACATTTAGAAACACTTTCTAGCACATCACAACATATCAATTTTCTTAGACATTTGACATAAAGAAAATCATCAGATTTTAGACTGTCCTCTAAAGAAAGGCTAGTAGATTTGGCCTATTTTACAAAGGAGACCCCTTCAAAACCATTCCAAATCACTCAAAACCTCAAAATAGTCTTCAAGCATGTCTTATAACTCAATATTTCACCATTTATAGGGATTGAAAACCATGAAAATGTTCTAATCCAATAAACCCTCGTTTATAGGGTGTAAAAGCACAAATCAAGGAGGGTTTTGTGAAAAATACTCTTGCAACCTCTATTTCTCTAGCCACCACCTAGAACATGATTTTTTATGTCTTCCAAGACCTTCTACATCATTTCCAAGCCTCTACAAGCTTTATTTATTCATGACCCATGACTGTAGCATCACTTTGTGTAGGAAAATCCTCTATTTTCCAATGTAGCAGCAACTCCACCATGGTATTCTTACTTTTCCTTGCACTTACAATCATAAAAACATGCAAAAAATCCTAAAATTAACCTACTCCACCAATTTACTTGACCAACATTGGTGGAGTAGTGAAGAAAAACCCTATTGGACTCTCAAACTTGCTTCTAAAAGGACTTTGTCGGGCACTAAAAACTTCCTCTTATTCTTTTGTTTCCTAAAACTAACCAAGTCCAACTCTTGAAATTGGAAACTAACTCCTCTTTACATGTATTCACACTATGATTTAACTTTTGGTGTTCTAAATTAGCAACACAAGAAAACAAAACAATGGAGTAATGCTACAAACTCAGAAACAGGAATTTTTATTTCAAAATCTAATTACAAGAACACAAACTTCTGCTTGTTCTCACCTTTACATGCCTTTTAAAGATATTTCCTTTTCCATAACTATCTTTCCATTGGCTGAAACTACCCCTTTTAACCCTTAATATGCCCGATTTCCTTTTTTTTTTTTATCAATTTAACAACTTTTAACAATATTACATTATTTCATTGTTTGTATTTTCCCACTTTGACCAACTAGAACTTACCCATAACCTTAAATACATTCAAATAAGACCTCATATGACCTTGAAAATGCTTTACATCATTTTTCCATGACCTTTTGTGATTGACTCAATACAAATTTGAACACTCATCCCTTTTGCAAAATAGAAAAGTATTTGATGACCTAGGTGCTCTTGCACCAACATCTGACCCAATTGAATTAGGAGAAGATCAAATTGAATAAGCAACTAAAATTTATTTCTCTTTTCATCAAAAATCACATTGTTTCATTTGTAAACCACAAGGAAACAACAAGCCAACTCATTTCAATACTTCTTCTTATCATCCTCAAGCTTCAAACATCTTATTTATCAGCAAAAATGACTGATCCATGCACAAGAAACCTAATTAGAGTCACTAAACAATCCACTCTTTCATCATTCACCAAGGCACCCTTCCACTCAATTTGCTTTATCCATCAGATCCTAACACACCTTTGTCATCATCAATTTATCTGAATTCGAAGCAAAAAGCTGATAAAGAGCTCTGAATATTTCAATTCCTTAAACAACTCACCAAATTTTCACTTTTACCAACTAGTTCCTCAACTAAGATGATACTACAATTCAACCATTTACACCTCAATCATTTCATCTACTTCGAAGATATTACTCACAATGTTATGACTAAGCTCATTCTATGCACAAATCATGCCCTACAAAGGAGGGTTTATTGCATAAGGTACTTACAAACCTTAAATACTCTTGCCACCACCACAAACACCATGGAAATAGCCTGCATAAGCTTTAGAAATGATGCAGAGTGGTAGGGAAGGAAAACTCACAATCACAAATGGCAAAGTCACTCCACTGAATGCTTCTCTCAAATACTCTTATGAGGAGTCCTAAACTCCACTATTCTTTAAGAGATCAACCCCACACACCTAGGGTTCACAACTCAAACCACTCACAAATCTTGAAAAAATTTGGATCATGTCTCATTAAGTCAAAACAAGGTTGAACAACCCTCTAGCACTTAGGTTTCAACAAACACCCATCACTATGGCAACTTAGACCTCACTCTCTCTTAAGGCTTGCAACCCTTGCCCGGTAGGACAGTCAAAATAAAAAATACAAGGAAGACTATTAAGACACCAAGCCTATGGATTCAGACCCCTAAGATGGACCCCTACAAGGTTCCAAAAACCCTTCCTCTTGACTGTCAAAACATCACTCACAATGGCCCTTTGTACTGCTGCTCTAAAAGGCCTAATTCATAGACCTACACCTAGGTCTTGACTATCTAGGTTCTCCCCTTCACCCCAAAGACAAAATTTAGACTCCTATAGGTTTTCCACACCTTTTTCCACCATTCCTAAGTGCCTCTTAAACAGATTCTTCAAAATCAAGCAAAAATTCATTTTTTTTGCTTGTGAATTATGCTTGCCACATAGAGATGTCAATACAAAATTCATGCACAACTTCCAACAATGATCCTTCCATTCTCCAAAACATTGATGACATGATATTACAACCTTATATCTT
>VDFB02195045.1:54734-86071 GCA_007258455.2 Sequoia sempervirens
TTAATTTTGTCACATTCCTCTATAATTAAATAATTATTTTAATTATTTATTGGCCACCTAAATTAAATAATTTTTACTATTTAATTTCTCCTATCACCTCTTTGTCTGTTCCAGTCTTATCTTCCACATCAAATCTTATCTCTTGACATATCATTTAATCTTAGCCCTTGATTGAATTATCTCATAATTCAATCTCAACCCTTCAACCTTATCATTGCCCTAATTTTTCCCTAACCCTAGTCCATACTATAACTTTCAATCTTGGCCATTGATTAAGACATCTTATTGATGTCCAATCTCAACCATCAATCCAAATCAGGAATTGTCTATAAATCAACCCTCTCATAAGCCATTTGGGGGGTTGATTCTTCAAGTATCCTTATGCTATCAAAATCATTCTTGAATCATTCATCTATTTATATCTATCAACATTCATCTATCATCTCCATGTCAATGTTATGCTGCCGAATTGAGCAACCAACATATCAAATCAATCAAATAATTCAACTGGATCATTGCATCTATCTAAGGTATTGAAGATTTGGATTAGGTAATGCATGTTATTATTTTATCATTTTTATTTTATCCAAATTTTTCATATACACTAATGAATTTGATCTAAATGAACTAGGAATTAATGCTGAAAATGAACATTGTAAAAATATAAAGCTATCCATAAGTTCCATTAAGGTAAATGATGCTAATACTAATCATTTGAATATAATAGAAACAAAAAAGTAATTGAAACAAATAGAAGATGAAAAACTAGAATTTGAATTCTGAAAATAGTGATGCAAAATGTGTACTAGGACTGATTCACCCAAGATGGTGAATGAGTGCCAGTAGGGGTATTTTGAAAAAAATGATTTAAAAAAAAAAAATTCTATGTTTTTAGGTCTGTACAATGCTAATTTATAGTGAAAATATAGAATTTCAATAGTTTGAATGATTGTAAATGTAATAATGAAATCTAGATGACCCTTTCACTAATGTAATTTTTTAAAACACTAGGATGCAAAACAATGCAAAAGCTAATGCAATGTTGATGTAAACTTGCCCTAGGACTTGAAATCAGAAGTGGAAATTTTCTAAAGATAGGTTCACCAAAATTTAAACAAATATTTTGGCACCCAAGGGTCTTTTTTTCCCTTATAGCGTTTTTCACCTAAAAGGGGAAAGAGGGGCCAAAATGAAATGTAAACATTCAAAGGTTAATGTAATATGGATGCAATATGCCTAGATGAAATGATCTAAATACAAAGAATTGATAAAATAGATTGGTGTTGTGTGCAAAGCTAAGAAATGCAAAGTGTTTGAAAACACAATGTTGTATGCAAAAAGACCTAGAAAGATGAATAGAAATGCAAATAGAACAAAACAAAAAGCTATAAAACTAAATGTGTGCACCTGTAAACTTGTTAAGGACTAGAAATGACTCTGAAAAACTAGAAATGTTGACTTTTTGACTGACTGGGACTCATTTTCCAACCTAGAATATAATTTTTTTTCTAATGGGGGGTTTTCCTTGGTCAAACCCCTAATTTGGTAATTAAAGCTTGGATGGATAAAATTTGCATAAACCCTAGCCCTAAGTGTGTCTAAGACTAGGAAAATCTTTAGAAAAAACCCTATTCTAATGTGCTTAGAATAAGATGTTTAAATGAAGCTTGAATGATGTACTTGACTTCAACCTAAGAAACCCTACAACATTTTAATTGAGTATTAATGGCATGCAAACCTTAAATCTGAAGATAGAGAGAAAATGGAAGATGTGATCACTTTGAAAACAAGTCTTTAGGTGTGATTTGATGGCTAGTTGCATCTCCTCAACCTAGATTTCTCCATGATTCTCCACAGGCATCCATAATCAACTCCTTGCAATGTTGGATCTTGAAAAGGAAGTGAGCTTGAAGACCTAAAAAAACCCTATCTTGTTGTCCTAAAGCTTCAAATTTGTTGTAGAAAGACATGAATCTTCTTGTGGAAGATATTAAACACTTGAATTTTGATTTTGCTTAGTAAAAATGACTAGGTGATGTGAAAAAAGACCTTAAAACATATATTTATAGGCATCAATACTTAATTTCCTATTATTTAGACCTAAGAGGCCAACATCCATTCAAAAATTCAATTAAGTAAGTGGGTTTCCCACCTAAAATTGAAAATTCCCCAAATAGGAACTCATTCTCCACCCTTGGTGAATGGGTCCCACTATAGGGGACTCGTTCGCCCAATGTGGCGAATGGGTCCCACATGTGGTTTTCAGAGGTTCTTTTTTGAGATATAAATTATTTAAGCATTATTTGTTAGGATTTGTATAATTTTTGAATGAACTGGGCCTCTAGATAAAAAATAATGAACATTAGGGACCTATAAATGTATCTTTTAAGGGGTGATTGGTACAAGGGTGTCTAAAATAGGACCAAATTGGGCCAGAGATTGTAATTTCTAAAGAGGAGTATAGTTTATGTGTCCACACCAAGTACTAGGGATGGATGCCCAAGGTAGGATGCCAGTAAGCTTAATGATGATGGTCATGAGAATCTAGAATCTAGAGACTAATATAGAATATGACTTTACTTCATATCTAGAAAAGGCATTGGATGATGAATTCTTGCAAGTCATAGAAGAAAGGGAACCTATTACATTTAGACACTATTCTCCTTTGTGTCCCTTGATACTATACTAGAATCAAGACAAATGGACCAAATGAATGGACTTGGCTAGAATTGATGAGCAAGGAAATCCTACACCTATATAAAAATGGTGCTATATTTGGGACAGTCATTGTAAGAACTTTAGCTTTGCAATATTCTATGAAGATTTCATGCACAAAATCCTAGGAGTCCTTGCTTATTCAATACCGAGGTTGCCAACCAAAATGCTACGACTTTTTAGACCTCTAGCCTGAAAAATTGGAGTAGGGTCATACACATAATTTTGGTGTTTGGCTCTTCCTCCCCAAAGTCACAGTAATAAGAGTTTATGGGTACCCTACTGCTCTGCCCATATTGACAAAGTTTATGCCCCTTATACTGGAATTTCTAGAATTTATGTGGAAAATGATGTGGATGGAAAAGGATGTGACACACAAGAAGAAAGGCACATTCCTGCCAAACCTAACTGTGAAGCATTTTCTTTCCTTAATCATTTTTATTTTGTGCTTGTTTAAAGTTTTCAGTTTCAAATGTGCATGTGCTCATGTAGATTTATCAGAAAGGTGTGCAAGGTGCCACATGGTGTTTGCGCAAATTTTATTTTTCACCTTAATTTTTTTAGCCTTGAGTTGGGACATGTGCTAGATCATCGAAGATGTTCTACAGAGTATATTCATGAGCTCAAAATTTTCCACTTGTTTGACATTTCATCTCTCCGCTACGAGTGGATTGTGCTTCTTATGAAGTGATATCTTTTGGGAGTTTGTCGAAACTTGTTGGCCTTTTTCTTGATCTGGAGGATCTTAGTCCAAATTTGAAATTTCTCATTTGTCTCCAGAATTGACATCATCAGAAAGATCAAGGAATCCTAACTCTAATGCAACTCGAATGGAGTCATTCAAAGTTATAGCACTCAATATATGCTTGGTCAAACCTTGATCAACTCAGGGACTCAGGCTAGAAAAAGGTCAAAATTCAAAGTCTTCAAAAGTGGTCAAAGATAGCATCAACACAAAGAGCTCCTCGAGAGCTTTCTGATGGTGTTCGTTTCACATGAATTAGACTCTGTTTTCCCAAGTTATGAGAAATCAAGATTGGGTAAAAAGGTTGACCATGCTGATGTCAACATGGTATAGTCAATGCCATGTCATGGTACAGTCAGCGTACAACTCATCAGTCTTGGCCAATCATTGATTTGACATGTGGCACCCCATCCACATCAACCAGTGTAGAGTTATTGATTTGTTGACCAAAAATTTGATCTATGGGATTTGATCCCATGACCTCCTCCCTACAACCCAAGCCTTCCACCATTACACCATGGATGCTCCTTGGGATAAAGTATGTGGGTGAATTTATTTATAGACTTTAAAAGTCCGTTTAAGCCTACACATAAAAGGGAGGCTGGCGAGTTTGACCCACTGACCTCCCCAATACAAGCAGCCTATAATAACCGCTAGACCAACGGCTTTATAGCCATTTTAAAAGCAAAACAAATTGCTTTTAATACCTGCCAAAGCTAATAAGAGACATTTAAACCTTATTTAACCCCTATTATTAATGGATTAATTCCTCAAAAGTTGCTAAGCCATATAATTAAGGGGAATAAATTTAAAAAGATCTTCTAAAAAAAACAAACATAAAACAAATAAACCTTTAATTAAGAAAACCCGACACCCTTATGAGATTTGAAGATTTTATTAAAGATTTCCAAAGGGACTTGAGAGGACTTCAGGGTCGTATCATATGAGCCTGTTCAAAAGGATTTCAAAAGGTAGGGGTTATTAATGTAGTATCATTTGTAAACCCAAAATTAATAAAAGGACCTATCATCTAAGAAGAGGTTCAGCCAGGGTATGTGGGGTTTTGCTATGGAAGGCTGGGATGAGAATGTCTGTAAATCTGTTTGGTTCACCACCAGATTGCAATTGAAATTTCTTGTAAAGGGGTGGTGGGTTGGGTTTGTTGAAGTTGTGTTGGGACTTAAAGAGATTATCTTGAGGTGGAAATTTTATATAAATACTGATAGCAAGGAGATTGTCATACCAAGCACAGAGGGCACCGAATTTCATAAAATAGGGAGAGAAACTAGAAGTTGTTTTTGGAAATTCAGTTGGATCCAGATCCATATAATTCAGGAGGGGCCCGGGAAGCATCCATTTTCTGAGCTACATTCCATCCGGCACAGACACATTTTCTCTCCTTTTCATGGAACTTTTAAATCACTGTTTATTTATCAATTTATGTAGTGGTTTAAATTCTATTATGGTTTAAAATAGTTGGAAATAAAATTATAAATGCTGTACGTTCAAATGCAATTCAGATCCACAATTAGTGAACTATTTTCTTCTTGGTTTTAGGGATGGAAGCTTTAGTCCGGTGCCTTTGGGTGATGTGATCAGGTCATGAAGCTTTTCAAAATTCGATGTTTCCCAAGGTTGATCAGGACACAGGCCTCCTGTGTTTGTTAAAATGCATCTAGCTTGTCCCATTACCAGTGCAGAACGAGCGAGGTGTGGGCTAACCCAAGGTCTGATCAAATTCGTGTCTCTCAAAGTCTAACTTGTGTGTTTCCTTTCCTTAAGATTAGATTACCTTTGCTTTTGTGGCTGAAAAGTACAGTGTGGGATGAAGGGTTGGATTCAGGGTTGTTTTGCTGTTAAAGAAATGTTTCTTCAGTTTTCTTAGGGTATAGAACTATTTGCAGGTGTCAAGTTGCATAACTACATTTCTATGGCATGTTATATATTTTAAGGCTTAAACTATTGTCAGATTGGCATCTGACCTCTGTTTTAAAGTTCATTTGATATTTAGAGCACAAATTATTGAGAAGAAATCATTGAGACTGTGCATGTATGGCCTTTATCAAGATTTCTTTCTTTATGTTTTTGTTTTGAATGAAACATTGTGTCTTGCAAGCTAAATTTGAATAGTTTAAGTACTTGATTTCTAAGTTGTATGCTTGTATAGTAGAATAATAACTTGTGAAAACTGGATTATGTCATTGGACTCCTCTTTTTTTTCTGAAAGGTTGTTGTTTTATCATATTATGTTGTATTAGGAGGGAGATTTCATGCAATTTTTGAATGTTTTTTCTGTTACCCTTAGAAATATTTATGTTTGATCGGACCTTAATGAACACTGCCTGTAGAAATATTTCAAAGTCTGCATTGTACTTGTTAACCTTTGTTATTCATTCTCTTTCCAACAATAAAGGGTTATGGAATTCTATGTCTAATTATTTCAATCATAGGAATGGTTGGGTTTGAAATGTTGTAAAAGCATTGGCACATCGCCATTTTTTATGTTTTATATTTAAATTTCCTTCTACCCTTTTCTTAAAACCCCAAAGAAGATTTGGCTTTCTATAAAAAACCTAAAGGTATTCAATGAAGTTAAAATTGGTTCCCCACTCACTAAATTTCCCATAAGACTATTAGAGAGGCACAAGATTTGATGATCAATAGTTATTTTTCTGGCATGCCCGATGGGATAAGAAGTTTTTTGAGCTCCTGATTAGAAGTCAAAAGTATTTCTTTAATCAAGCTAGCAAAGGAAACTAGAAGTTTAATTCCCATAGTCCAAACAAGAGCATAGTCGAGAGGTCACTTCTAGTACTCTCAATTACCTACCTCAGTACCTAGAAGGAGAAGACTTACAGACTTTATATCACCTATAAGGAGAAATAGAGAAATAAGTAAGACCCCAATATCTAGAGCCTTATCTACTCAACCTAGAGGCTCAACTTTCCAAATTAGAATACCTATATACCCAATTTACAGGAATCTTTTCTCTATGGCTCATGTACCTCCCCCTACTCCTATAAATTTCATAACTTGGGATAGTTGTAGTCCGCTACATCAACCCACACCTCTAGATGTATGGCCTGCCATACCCACTAATGCGCTCAAGGCTATCCAAAAATTCTCTAGAAAAGACTTCAAAACCCCTTCTGAACACCTTCAAGATATAGTAGCGGTATGTAGGTTACATAACATAATAGAGGAGAACATCACTTTGAGGTTGTTAGCTGCCTCTTTCAAAGGAAAGGCTCAAGAATGGTATCAATCTTTGGCCTTGGGCTCTATCATCTCCTAGGATCAACTCAGTGAATGGTTGTTTGAACACTTCTTAGAGAAAGGAGACTGCTCTTCATTACTGCAACAACTAATAACCATCAAGAGAGCTTTGCAAGAGGCCATGAGTGATTTTAACACTAGCTTTCATAAGACCTAGCAAAGGATCCCAGTGACTGCCCGACCCCAACTTGCGATGGCATTCATTTTCTATCTAAAGGCTCTCAATTTGGACATCACAGTTATGATAACCTCGATGGGAGGTGGTTGTGCATATGGAGAACAATCTAATTGATGTCGGGAAGCTTCCGCCCTAACCTCTGATCCTAATATTTATAGAAATATCTAGTGGCCTTCAGGAAGAAGCTACTCCAATCACTTCTACTACACAATTGACATTGACCATGCCACAGTCTATGTATGTGTATCTCGCTGCTCAAACAAGCTCATTGGGATCTTCCTCAATCGCGATAGATATCAGCAACATGAAGAGTCTCATGTAGACTTTTGTAAATGAGTTGGTCATTATCAAATGATAGCAAGAAATGCCTCTAAAGTAGACTATGCAAGCCTATGGTGGAGGAAAGTCATCTTATCAGCAGAATCCATACCAAGGATCCTCTAGAGGAGGAGGTCAATAGGAAATGTCTGCAAACCAAATAGTTTCAATTACCATGCCACTATAGATGATCAAAGACAACTTGAGTAAAGAGTTAATTCCAGGCTAGAATAATTTGGCAGAAGATGAGAATTTATGGTGCTTCTTGCGCAGCGATAGACATATGCCTCAAAATTGTCCAAGGGGGAATATGCAACAAAGGACAGCAGAAAAAAAAGAGCAAGGGCATGACCCTGAATACAAACAAATATGAATCTTTTGAAATGGAAAATGCTTGTTTCATAGCACAAATGCAAGGAATTTCCTTGGAGAAAGAACTAGATATTGTGCCCAATCAAGCTCTATTTTCATGGATGGAAGAAGAAGATGCAGTGTTCACAAATGAAACTCTGATGACTAGTGTTCCACAAGTGTTGTTAGATTACAACAAAAAATATAAAAGAACAATCATAGGATAATACATGCAACAAGCTCTATCACATCCTTAACCACTTCAATCACCCCTACAAGAAAAGTAGGCTCCATCACCCATCATCTAGCATTTTTCGTAGCTGCGTGATTCATCGTTGGTAGAGAAGGAATCAAACAAGATATCAAGCCCAGTCATGATGGAATGTTTTCTTCTGAAAGAAAGAGAAATGCCACCATCCAAGCCTAAGACTCAACTAGTCAAAATGCTCAATGTGGTGGAACAACTAAAGAAGGCACCTGCTAATGTATCATTATGGGACATCATATCCATTCCTAAACAAAATACATTGCTTCGGGAAGCATTAAAGAAAGAACAAAAAATCTCGCAAGTGGACGCGAATTAGTCGTGCAGCCAAAGTAGAGAAAAATAATCTGTGTCACCCCCTCAAGCTCCAAAAGTAGTAGCTTATGCAAATGATGTAAGTAATGCAAAAGAAAAAGAGGTAAGAAAGCCAAATCCCACACCTTTCTTTTTAACACTTATTGTGGGAGATAATTTTTTGCATAATAATATGATTGATTCAGGGGCTAGCATGACTGTCATGCCAAAAAAAGTGGTTGATGCCTTGAAACTTAAGTATGAGCCCCTTGAAAAAGGAATCATCCAACTAGATGGGAAGAAGGTTTCAACCATTGGTCAGATAAAGGATCTATCTCTGACCCTCTTCTCATGTCTAAGCCAAATAGTCACACAAGAAATAGTAGTGATAGACATTCCCCCAATCTTCAAAATGTGTTTTTCAAGAGATCTTACTACAAATCTTGGTAGATACTTAGTGCTCAACTGTCCCCACCTAATATTGAGAACCAAGCATGGGGCAAAGATGAATATTTTATTTGAATCATTGTATCCCAAACACATTGCAGAAAATGCAGTCCTATGCTTTGAAGTAGTGCATACCTCCATATTTTAGCAAGAGAGATATTGTGTATTAATGTTGGAAGATGAAGAAGATACAAGTGATTGGACTCCCGAAGAAGAGGTGCTACTCAACCAATTCATTAACTCTGATCCATTCAGTAACTACCATGCAACAAGGCTAGGCACCTATGTTATTTTCAATGATGATCAGGTCTTTCTAAAATTAATGAAGGGTCAAGAGGAATGTGATGATCTCGATGATAATCATCTATGGGCCCTATATTTTGATGGCGCTGAGTGTAAAGTTGGCTCTAGAGTGGGTGCCCGACTAATGTTTCTAATAGGATTAGAAACCCTCAAAGCTAACCATTTTTAGTTCTAATGCTCCAATAATGATGTCAAATATGAAGCCTTGGTGCATGGATTGATTCTTGTAAAGCAGCTAGGTGCAATGAGAATACAAACTTTCAAAGATTTAGAGCTAGTGGTGAGCCAGGTCTGCACACAAGAAACTACAAAAAACATAAGGATGAAGTTGTACATACATCAATTTTGGGATCTTATCAAGAGATTCAAAGCTTTCAATATACAATTTATTCCCTTATCACAAAATAGTGTGTTGATTGGATGGCTTCTATTGGCTCACAATTTGAACCAGATTCTGATCCAACTAAGCAGAGTGTGGTGCAAGTCATCATCTGACCCTCAATTCTCGACAATGATCAAAACTAGCAAATCTTCAATGGTGACATCCAAATTGTTTCCTTTATACAGTTCAATTAGGGATAGCTTCTGACTATTCACCACTAGGAGAAAAAGTTCCTAAGGAGCAAGTCATCCAATTAAAAGGGAACAAGCTTCCCAAGGATTAATTTCTCTTGAAAATATCTTTGATTGTGAAGATGCAAGAAAGGGAAATCAAAAATTCACTACAGATGCAAGGGATTACAAAGAGATTGATGTCAAAAGAGGTAGAAAGTTGAAAGTCGAAAGGGAAGTTCCTCATAAGGACAAGAAAAGACCGAATGATCTATGTTTCAAATATAATGAGGTTATCACCTGGACCTATGATGATCTGAGAAGTTATGACCTAGGCATAATTTAGCATACCATTGACTTGACGAAAGGATCCAAACCCATCCGATATAAGTAAAGGCCAATTAACCCAAAATTCAAAGCATTAATGGTACAAGAGCTATTCAAACTAGTCAAATCAAAGATTATATACCCTATCAAACATTCTACTTAGGTGTCGAATCTAGTTCTAGTCCAAAAAAAGAATGGTGACATTAAGCTTTGTGTCTATTTTTGGGATTTGAATAAAGCCTCTTGAAAGACCATTACCCCTTGGCATTGATGGAGAAAATCTTATAAACTGTGGCTAGATAGGAGATGTTCTCTTTGCTAGATGGTTTCTTAGGATATAATCAAGTCTATGTGAAGGAATTCGACCAACATAAGACAACATTTACCACTAAGTGGGAAACATTTGCAAACTCAAAGATGTTCAAAATTTCCAATGTTGCCTAATTGCTCAACAAGTGTCTTTCTCAGTGTCTCCATGATTAAAATAAATTGTGTTGCAGACAACTATCAAAGTCTTCTCAGGATAATGTCAATCAATTTTTTCAATAGATTCATATTAGATTTCATAGGCATTGCAAGACAAATTACACTGATGCTTAAGAAGAACTTTCTTTTCAAGTGGACCCCCAAAGGCGAAGCAGCTTTTGAGTAGCTAAACATAGCGATTGATTTTTCTAAATACTTTCTACTCTGTGTATAGTGGTCAAAATAGTATAGCTTCGGTGCTCATTCATAAGTGTGAGGAGGATAATGAGGAGCATCCTATTGCATTCCATTCAAGGATCCTGAAAGGTTACCAAGCCAAGTATAATTTCATAGAAAAGTAGGCTTTTTCCATTGTTAAAAGTTTAAAGAAGCTTTGAGACTTGGTGTTGGCCAACAAGATCACTATTCTTTTGGCACATCCTAGAGTGCAGGAATACATTACAAAAGGTAAGATAATAGAAAAGAGGTAAAATTGGATCACCAAGATCCTAGAATATGATGTGGACATTAAACCAACCAAGTTGGTTTGGGGAAGAGGTCTATCTGAATACATTGCACAAGAATCAAGTCATGAAGCTAAAAGAGAGACCTATCAGGTCTACTCGAACGAGTTCAAGTCTGAAGAATCTTGGATTGCTTATCAGACATAGTATATGCAAAAGGGGTACTACCCAACTAGCCTTCTATTCCATAAAAGGTGATAATACTGATTGCAAGGCACTAGGCATGTATTAATTGATGGTATATTATTCAAAATAAATTATGATGGTGTATTGCTCTGATGTCTAGAAAACCTATAGGGGGAAAGAGTTCTCAATGAATTCCATCACTGTCTTGAGGGTGGACATTTTATTGCCATGACTGCCACTTTAAATATCATGCAAGTAGGATATTATTGGACCTCTATGTTTTCTAAAGCACATAATCTGGTGCAAAAGTGTACCTAGTGCCAATATTTTGTTGGCAAAAGGAAGAATATTGCTTTGCCCCTAAGCCCGATCGGAACTGAGGAACCCTTTGCTCAATGGGGTTTGGATTTTATTGGAATGATAAATCCTATTTCCAATGCTAGACATAAGTGTGTCCTCATGGAAATCGACTACTTCACAAGGTGGACGGAGGTTGTAGCCCTAAAAAATGCCACAGATAGGGAAATTGTCAATTTCCTTGAAGAGCTAGTAGCCAGATTTGGCTCACCCAAAACCATCATATCTGACAATGCCCGAGCTTTCGTAGGATCGGGAATGTTATATTTTTCCATCAGACATGGGATTTTCCTTAAAACTTTATCAAATTACTACCCACAGGGGAATGGGTTAGCATAATTAACCAACAAAAACCTAATTAGGTTAATCAAGCACATTGGAATAGAATGACAAAGGCATTGGCACAAACATCCGCGAGCTGCTCTGTGGGTGGATTGGATTACTCCCAAGAAAATTCTAAAGACTTCCCCTTATGAATTGGTGTATGAAAAAGAGGTAGTGTTACCCATTTCCACAGAGATTCCTGCCTTACAACTGCTAAAAGCCCTGGAAATTGAAGAAAGCGGTGGAATGGAAGTACAGTTGGTGGAAATATTCAAGCTAGAAGCAGATAGAGAAAAATATTATGAATCCATGATCAACCGTCAACAAACAATAAAGTGGTTGTTCAAAAAAATGACTTATAACCCATAATTCAAAGAGGGATCTTAGTGCTAAAGTATGATGAATGTACTGCAAAACCAGGATAACACATAAAATTTGAAGTGCTATGGAAGGGACCCTTTTGAATTAGCATGTGCAAGGAGAATAATGCATACGAACTTGAAGATATGGAAGGAAACACTTTAGATATACTAGTGAATGGTATTTATCTGAAGTTTTTCCATTAAAATATGTGGTTCTTTAAAAATTTAATAGTTATGTACCATATGTATAAATTTTTTTAAATACATTCAAAATTTTGAGAATAAGCCATCTGAGAATAACACTAAAGAAATGAAAAGTTGTATTATATTATATTCATAAAAAAAATTACAATATAATGCAAGGCCTAAGGCTCAGATTTAAACATGAGGGTCTCTCAAGCAAACCCAAAAAGAGTAGTAGAGAAAAAGAATCAAAATGGAGGCAACATGTGAAAAACAATAAAGTAAAGCCTCTAACCATTGCCGATGAATCAAAATGGCTCATTATCAGGATCTTCTTCTTCTTCTTCTTATCTAACAAGGTGCAAAATGGGGTTGAACACACAACACACGTGGGCTACACGCAGTGCAGACCCAAGGCCTATTCACCATGACTTTGCACTCAAAATTTGAAGTGCTTCCTCTAGGAAAGTCCTGGAATGTACTCCATGTTGTACTCTTGAGTAGATAGGTGGCCACTAGCTGAGAAGAGCATTGTTGCATCTCAAGGTCCATAGTGCAGAAGTCAGAGAGGAAGGGTAACTAGGGTACATCTATTTCAAAGTCCATGTGTCTCTTGAGATCCATGGCGTTCAGGATACTGATGTTGGAGATAGCCACTTGCATTATCTTGCCAAGCTTTTCCATCAACAAAGTGTTGAACATCTCATGGAACATTTCGATTATCATGGGCTTGGCCACAAAGTGAGAGAGGACATTATAGTTGCTCTAGAGTTGGTTTTCATCATTGATGAAGTCCTAGCCAACTATGCACTTGAAAGCAACCATGGCAAGGTGGTCACATTTCTTCACCAAATGCTTAATTCAGTCACTAGTGACCTCTCCCACAAAGTAGTATTTTTTCCTTTGTGGGAAGAGCCAAATAGGAGTGCCTAAGCCAGCAGACATTCTAAAAGAGCAGTGAACTATGGTAGAATGAGAATAAGTGGAAAGCTTGTATATTTTTGAATGAATATTGCATAAGGTAGCATAGCTATATATAGAAAGTGAAGCCAGTGAGCTCAACCAATGAAAGGTCTATTTTTGGTCGAATGAAAATGAGAAAATATCAAGGAAAAATGGAGAAGGATAGATAAATCAAATGGAGAATCTAATAGAATGTCTTGAGAAATAAATTTGGGCATTGGGAGTAAGTGCTCTTATATGTGAATTGTTGACATGTGTCCTTTGCCATCATCAACACTAGCCAGCTTGGTAATGAGAAAAGATGGGGATTAACGTGCTAAGATCTGAAAAATTAATGGTCATGTCTTTTCAAGGGTACCTTGTATCACCTTAGCACATTTCACATAGCGAAAAGCATGCTTTCCATTGAAATGAGTTTATTTGTTAAAAAGGTGATAGGGAGAATTTACTAATTCTATTCTTGTGGAATTTTTGGCATTCCCAAAGGATACAGATCTCAAATCCACATGTATCACCTTGAAGGTAGCATTTAATGGACTAGTAATAATGACATAGCCTTAACTGCATGTATGCGTGAGGGAATTAATTGCAATCAAAAGTAGATTTCTCTAAAGAAGTGAAAGACAAGTGGCCATTGTCATTAAGGAAATTCTCTACAACTTTCTCATATAGCCATGGCAGAAGCATCAACCTCTAGTAGAAAAACTATAGTTTCAAGCAAAAGGCTTAGTTATGTTGATATCTTTGGTCGGAAGTCATTTTCCAATGCCCTAACAATCAAGGAATGACCATTCAAATTCTACAAGAAGGCACTACCTGATAAGTGCATCCCAAGAGAGGGGGTGCAAGATATCATCGATAATGTTTTTGACCCTAAGTTGTCAGCTAACCCTAAAAGTTTTAGGGAAGGTGCATTTCAGAGAATGGTGGAGCATGAACCATTAGAGGGTTTTGCATTTCAGCTCTGGAATTGTGGTCTACCATAGTTTATATTACCTACTGTACATCCATGCCTGGAGTTGGTCGATGCATGTGCCAAAAGATTCAATAAAATAATAGACATCATTGAGGGTAGCAGGGTCAAGGTTGCCATTTCTACTAAAGTCATACAAGATATGTTATGTATCCCTATGACCTAGGGTGTTGAACTTTTTGATGAAGAATAGATGGACACCTTCAAGGAAGAAATGTCTAGTCAAACAATTTTTTATGAAGATGAGGCAAAGGAAAGGCTAAAGAGAGATCGTCTTCTCTTTCCTCTTTCACACAAGAAAATCAAGGACACACAGTCTATATTCTTGATGATGGCCTGGGTTTTTGGCCTTGATAACAATGAGTAGGTCGATCCATTTCAGTTTGGCCTAGATTATGCACTCAAAAGGGACAGGATCCAAAAGTACTATGATTTTGTTAAGGTGATAGTTGGAAACATGCTAGAATAGCTGAAGAATTATAGTACCGAGTCTAAATTCAGGTATTATTCTATCTTGGCTCATTTAGTTTTGCATAAGAATTTTGAGTGGCTGGGGAGGAATATACCAGTGTCTAGGTTAGATGAAAGGGGTTGTCTCTAGCCAATTTATGTGTAGACCCATGTGCTTTTGAGAACAAAGGATTATTATTGGTTTGTAGATCACTTTCTAAGGCCAGTGCTTCAAGATTTGTTGTCATGCCCTATTGGTCATTTCTATCAAGAGGTCATACAATGGATTGAAGATCCGTCGACACTAATGGATTATTTCCTAGGTGAGGATTTCACATTTATCAAATTTCACAATTTTTTTCAAGGATCCTTTTCGACTCCCTAGATTTGTAATGGACAAAGTTTTAGTGTTGGAGGCATTCTGTCAAGTAACCATTGTTGACAAGATCTATGGCATCAGAAGAAACAAAATGAAGATATATTTGCTTCCCCTCTTAATTGCTAAAATTCAGGTAATGTTGAATAAGCAAAAGGTTGAGAGTGAATTCATGAATTTACTAGAGGCTTTAGGCTTGGTCCTCATTTGTCACAAGTGGGACTATAATCCAGATAGGATTTATAGTTTGAAAGATGAGGTTTGGGAATATTTTGAGAGAAGGAAGAATTTGACTTGAGAAAGCGTGGAGGTGTACATTGATTTGGCTTTCATTCCATTCTAATGGCCAAAATGACTAAATTTCTATGAACCACAAGAGGAGTATCAGAGGAACCTCCAAATGGGAAAATCCCTCAACACGCAACTGAAGTGAAGGGGGTGGTCAATAAGGAAAAAAGAAAACCTCTAGAGGTTCTGTCAAGAGATGAGGTGCCTAGGAGCCCCATTCGGTAACTTTCAACCACTTGATGATGAATTCAAGGACATATATGATAAAGAGGCTGATTTCAACAAAAAAATATAGAGACGAGCCATGAAATTGATGAAGAACAAGTTCTATGTCGGGCTTCTTGGCCTCGGGTATCTAACAACTAGAGAGACTCGAGGTGAAAGGATTCACAAGCTCTATCCTCTCCTAGTGCTCAAAGTAAAGGGAAAAGGACCCGACAGTTTTTGAGAGTGTCCACGACAGTCGTTGAAGGCCAAGTTTCAGAAGGGTCAACTACCAGAGGATTGGGACGTACTAGTTCTGATCATGCAAAGAGAAGACAAATCCAAAATCTAGGTGTCCCTGACATGTTGGCTCGACAAGAAGAAGAAACAGAGTTTTTCCTACAAAATATTTTGACAACTGTAGGTCAAGTAAGTTTCACTCCCCCTCTTCTTCCTATTCCTACATCTTTGGTTAATTCCATGCCTCCTCCTATGGAAAGGAATCCTCCATTCTTGGACCCTGAGTTCATAATCTTGAATGCACCCCATGCCATTTTCAATGAATCTTTTGAAGCTACCCAATGCACTGAAGGAGTATCATCTGCTATGGTTTCTATTGATTCTTTAATCGCCCTGTTAAGGGCCCCCATTGAAATAGCTAAGACACCCACTTTACCCATCACTCCCAACCCATCTACTACCAGGAAGGAACCTCTCCATTAACATGTTTCTCTATTCACCACAACTCTCTACTAATTACTACCATGAAGCTGCTTGTTTCCAAGCTTGAAGGGAAAATGTAGATGGAGGACTACGAAATTCATGTCATGGCCTTGGACTTGAATGAAACTCGCCTAAGTGAAAAGGTGGTCCTAGATAAGGCCACTCAGAAGGTGGTATATGTTGACTATGAAAGGCTAGGTAGGAAATTGAAGAAGTGCAAGGTAGAGTTGGAAAACGTGAAGGAAGCAGTGAGTAGACTGTAGAACAAGATCCAAGTCAGAGAAGCTGAAATGAACTGTGCAAGGAAAATTCAAGGCTAGCAAGGGGAAACATCTAAGTTTCTTGCAAAAGCTCAGAAGGAACAAGTTCAACTTCATGCTGAAATGGAAAATATAAAAAGAGAGTTGAATGATGTATGGTCCTGAACTTCTGATGATCTTTAGAAGGCCTAGGTGGAAGCAAAAGAGTCAAAACAAGAGATTGAAAGGTTGAGTTTAGAATTGGAAAATTCCCTCAGGGAGAGAAGTCAAATGGAGGAAAGCACAAGAGAAAGAGAGGCTTAGTTTAACTAGCAACTAGCTACTACATGAGGATCTGAAACCCTCCCAATAATGAAGAAGTTTGTATCCACGCATTAGGAGTGGATCATAGTTGTTGTTACCGTTCTTGGGCCTGCTTTACATTTCTTAAGAGATGTTCAGAAATTGAATGCTAAGGTTGGCCAGATGGCTGATCACTTCATTAAAAAATGCTCACCCTGAGTACTAGAATCACAAAGCTTCATTTCCAAGTTATGTGTAGCCATTGATAAGGCCCTAAAAAGTGTAGGGTTTCCTGATTGGTGTGTCACCTCTATCAAAGCTAATGAGATCATCAACTGTCACAAGGTTGCAAAAAAATGTAAAGAGTGTCAAATGAAATTGAACAAGTGGGTTGTTGAGATCAAGGAATTTGGAATCTTGGTTAACTATGGGCTACCTCCTCTTCTTTCACTAGATGAAGATGTGTTGATAGTTGAGTAGGTCATAGATGCAATCCAACAAAAGATCCAGATCCCTGCAGAACTCCTAGGTTTAAGTACAACACCCATGGCTGATCATATTGAGCTCGAGATTTACCCTTTTTCTCAACTCTATTATCACCTTGGAGTGGTTTCTTCCATGTGGGGATTTGTATCTTTTAAATAGGTTTTCAAGCTACAACAAGCATATCGGCAGACCTATACTCTCATCCTACCAATTGATGCAGATTGGGAGACAAAAAATTTTGCTTTCCTCAAACTTCAAGAATTACCAGAGGCCTAGGTTCTTGCCTCCACAAGAAAAGACCCCTTGTGAGTTGCTAGAACTATGAAGCATGTTCTTTCCTTGATCATTTCGATTTTTGGATTGTTTAATGTTTTCAGTTTTGGATGTGCCTACTCTCAAGTAGAGTTATCAGAAAGGTGTGCAATGTACCATGTGGTGGTTGTACAACTTTCATTTTTCCCCCTCCTTTCGAAAGCCTTTAGTTGGGACACGTGTTGGCCCATTAAAGATTTTCTAAGGAGCTATATTCATGAGATTGAAAGTTTCCGCCTGTTTGACATGTCATCTCTCTACTGCCGGCAGATTCTACTTCTTATGAAGCAATGTCTTTTGGGAGTTTGTCAAAGATTGCTAGCCTTTTTCTTTTCTTGGTTTTCAGGATCTGGAAGCTTTGGGTCAATGCCTTTGGGTGATGTGACCAGTCAATTAAACCTTTTTGCAAGGCTGTGTTTCTAGGATTTGATCCTTTCTATACCTCTATCTTTGCTAAATATTTGAAAAGCATTAATGTGACAGTTGAGAATTGATGAGCAAAGACTGTTGTGACCTAACCAAGCATCTACGATTAGATTGTGTGCTATCAAAATCCAAAACCTAGTAGTGATTACTTTTGTTTTGAGGTGGAATTTTCTTCTTTCTATAGCTATAAAAGAAAGGTGACGATAGATGAAAGGGTTTGGATTTCAAGTTTCTGTTTCCTTTTTCAACGAAAATTCTCTTCATTTTTCTTAGGATATAGAAAAAAAATTAGGAGTAAAGTTGCAGAACTACTTTTCTTTGGCATGTTATATCTTTTAAGGCTTAAACTATTGTCGGATTGGCATCCAAAATTCATTTTAAAGTTCATTTGATATTTAGAGCATGAATTATTGAGAAGAAATCATTGATATTGTGCATGCATGGCCTTTATCAAGCTTTCTTTCTTTATGTTTTCTATTTGAATGAAACACTATGTCTTGCAAGCTGAATTCAAATAGTTTAAGTAGCTGATTTCCATGCTATATGCTCGTATAGTAGAATAAGGGTATGTGTAGGATAATGGTGGGCCAAAAAGTGGCAATGAGGAAAAAAACACGTCTTTCATCGACCGAAAAATGTGAAAAGAATGTGTTGACATTTTTTAGGCTCAGGTGTCACCATACCAAACACCAAACCTAGTTTTTGCAAATCGGATATCTGATTTGCAAAAAGCATATATAAAAAACATTTGTCATTGTTTTGAACTCATTTGGCAGTGAAGAACCCACGGGCACATAGTGCATCCATTCTTCGCTTAACAGATATCCGATTTGAGCTAAATTTGATTTGGAAAGGTAAGCTTTTTTATTTTTATTTGATTTGATTCAATTTTTATTTAGATTTGAATAATTTCACATGGTTTTTTGTGTTTTCTTTTTTAAATAGGCTTTTTGATTGATTTTTTGTGAAAAAGTTGAATTTAGAATAGATTTTGATAAAAAAATGAATTTTTTTTGTGGATTTTTTTTTCACAATAGGGTTTTTCATTGAATTTTTATGAAAATTTTGAATTTAGAATGGATTTTGATAAAAAAATGAATGTTTTTTGTGGATTTTTTTTCAAAATAGGGTTTTTGATTGAATTTTTATGAAACAATTGAGTTCATAATGGATTTTGATAAAAAAATGAATGTTTTTAATGGATTTTGATTTAAAAATAGTGTTTCATTTATATTGTCTAATTTTAGATTAATTATTTTTTAACTTTAATCAGGCATTATGGCTGCCAAAATGAGAATGCACAAATTCCACCAGTTGAGAATGAAAATCCACCAGCTGAGAATCAAAATGCAGAAATGCCAAATGCTCCACCACCTCCGCAGCCATCAATTGAAGACTTAATTCATGAAAAATTGGAGCAATTGAGGGAAATTTGTGATGTTTATAAGAAAATCCTTGATTATCCCATATAAACACATTGACAGAATAATACAAATATAGAAACCCTCTCCACCCAACATAATGCCTTTCATTCGGTGGTGAGAAACCATGAGGCAATATTATGCATGTGGATTGTCTTATGATGATGTGAAAGATCTCCAAATAACAAAATCCCAAATAGCCTCTTTATTTATTAACCCCAACACTGGTTTGCTAGTTAATGTTAACAAACCAAAATTTTCTATAAAATGGTGCATGCATAGGGGCATAGTAGATAACTTTTGGGATCGTTGGTGTATGGTTTTTGATAAACCACCCAACAATAATCTTGATGTACCTTTTTACTTTATTAAAAAATTATATGCTGAGTTTTTGTTAGGGCATCATGTCAATTACTTTGACATTAAACCCTTCCAAGGTGTTGGTAGAGGTATGCCTTAGGATAGGCCAAGGACAGCTAGAGTACTTAGGTGCCCACATGTTCCCCATCCTCCCTTTCCTTTGCCACCTCCAGTACAACATCCATATATTACGGAGGATGTAGCCACACAAACTATCTAGGCCATTCACTCTTTGAGTGGTCTTTTGGTTTCCCATGCTTCTTCAGTAGCTCAGCCACAGTCTGGTGATCTTGGTGATGGATCCAGTGCTACTGCATCATCATCCTCGGGTCCACATATTTGCAATACATGCCAACAAATATGCTTGGGTCCTATTGTACAGCCCCCTGAGCATCCATTAGACACTTTTGATTATGACATCTAGGATGTGGAGATTATAGTAGATCAGATGTAGGGGAGTGGAGCACACCCTACAGAGTCCTCTCCTGCTAGAGAGGTGGACATTGGAGTAGTTACACAGGTAACATTTAAGGTGTAAATTCATAACTTGCATTTTTAAAAAAATGAATATTAATAAGAGATAGTATCAAGTACTAATATTTATTTACATGGTCTATTTAATAGTTAATTTTTGAGGAGGAGCTCACACAGGTGACTAATAGCACCCTTAGGGCCATTTCATTTGGCCTCGACACACACACAGTATGTATTTTCGCACTCACTCATTTACATTTTTTTACTGTATATTTGCTTGTCATTTGAATTGTCAATAATGAAATTATATATTAACTTATATGTTTATCTTACTCTCTGCTTGTAGGAAAAACCTAGTGTGAGTGAGGTGCGATGCTCTCCAGACTATGGAGGCACAGTGTTAGATAAGGGAAAGGTAATTGAACTCAAATTTGATTGAATTAAAATTTATAAGATCTTTTATTGGTTATGCATACATTGACATAGATTTGTAGTTTCATATGTACTTGCCATTTTTATGTACAAACAGTTGTGAGCTATACATCATTTTTGATAAGTGCCACAACACTCGAAGGAGTAGGTATTAGAAAACCTAAAGGAGGAGGTGTTGAAACACCTCAAGGAGGAGGTGTTGAAACACCTCAAGGAGATACAGAAAAAGATCAACCTAAACAGGTATGTGTTTATTTTATTTTGTGCTTTGTAAATATGTTCTTATTACTGAAAATTCTATGCTAACTTGGATCAATTTCATGTTTTTGTTCACATATATAGATTGACGTTACAAAAGTTGGTTTGGTTAGTTCTTTGAGAGGGATATATTCTAGGACTCTCGACCCTTCAAAGAGATGTATATTTCAGGTAATCAAGATTTCAATTTTAGAGTTCAATTATAATTCAATGTGTATTGATTTTTATGTTAATTATTAGATTTTAAATTATATAGTATAACTAATCTCAATTGTGGTTTGACTTTTTCTTGTGCAACTACCTTTAGAGCCAACGAGTGCTTCAAAGAGGCTCCATTTTGATGATCCACCAGTAGTTTAGGATGAGATAGACATTTTGGCATGTAATTTTTGAATAGATACTAAGATGGCATATGCCACATATTGTAAAACTTTGTTTGAGTTGGCATTGATGCCATTTTTGTATATGGACATACACTTGATTATTGGATAATTTGATATATATAGAAGTTGACAATCGGAATTTAATTTCCTCCTCATGTGCATGATTAAACTCTTTGAAAATTTAATCAAGTGAGCAATGGTGAAATATCAATGTACAATAGCATAAAAATAATGGTTAAATATTATGTAGTTTATATTCATATTGCTTATTACATTGCATTACACATCTTTCAAACTCAAAGCATTATTTCAAATTGCATAAGTAACAACTAGATGCTGATAGATGAAAAATTTTCAATAACAATATAATTTTTACAAAGTCAACCTAAGCAGTTATGCAATTACTTCACATTACATAACTAATAACTAGGAGCAGCTATCAATTGCATTAGCTTGTCATGGAATGCTATGAGACCACATTTCTTTGAGGAAACTTGGCACAAAACTCACAAACAATGAAAAGAAAGCACTCAAACAAACTTTAAAGGGGTCTCAGGCCTGCTGCCCCCTCATTCCACATGCTATGTAGCCATTTACTTGCAATGTAGGGGATGAACAATGGAGAAAACATGTAAAAATAATATATATATACAACCTTGAAGCATGAATTACGATTAGAATATCACATAACATCATATAAACAAAAAAACACTATAAACTTGAATGTCATTTAAAACATGCATGATAAATATTCATCGTTGAAACTTGAATTGTGGTAGCTTGATATACAGAGTTGATTGATGCTAGGTTTCAATTTGTATGATATTCAGAAAATAAGCCAACTGAGTAGAGTTATAAGCATTCTTCAAAAATCATAAGAATTCTTTTAGTACACTAGCCATTTTGACGTCTTCTTGTAGTCTCAAACATTATTTTGTATCATTATTACATTGGTCTCAAACTCTCCATTTTCCACCTTTTTTAGGAACAATCACCAATGGAGATACCCATTGGCTGTCTGAAATAGGTTAGATAAAACCAACATCAAGCAATTTTTGGAGCTCTTTTTTAACTATTTCCCTGAGTGTTGGATTTATCCTTCTTTGAGGCTGCCTAACAGGTGAACAGTCTTCCTTAATGTAGATCCTATGAGTACATAGTTGAGGATCTATTCCCTTCATATCCCCATAGTCCCATGCAAAAGCTCTATGTTGATCTTGCAACATTGTGACTAGGGCAGTTTGTTGAGATTGAGGCAACTTATTATTGATGTTTAGACAACAGCTTGGAGACACTTCTACTTGCTTGGTAAGATAATTCATGGAGGCTGTTGATAAAGGTGGTGTCTATATTTCATGTGGAAGCAAATTATGATAAACTGCAGGAAATTTAGGTGGCGGGCTCTCAGGATTTAGTTGCTGCAGAAAACACTGCTGAAGACAGCTATCTAGAATAGATGGGCTACTCATATCAAAGTTGGACTACAAAATGTGTAAAAGCAAGCCATCCTCACTCAGAAGCTGGGAAAATAAATTAGTTTACAGCATCATTAGTTGAGCCAATTAATTGAATTCTTCAGTTTCCTCTCCTAAATTTGGCCAAATTGGTTGAGACAAGTCTGGCTGAGGCTGGGCAGGTAGGTATAAAGCCAATTTCTTTCTTGAATGACCATCAAAAATTGTCATGTCTCCTGAATGGCATCCTATAAAATCATCAACTGTGGCTAACCATGGTCTACCTAGGATGATAGGATATCCTCCCAAAGTTGCCTTAGTGGAAAATATGGTGAAATCTGCTGGGTATTCCCAAGACTCAAGGATGACAATGACATCTTCTACCACTCCATCAGGTGTTACTGTGGAACTATAGGCAAGTTGTAGGATGGTAGGTGTAGACCGAATGGTTAGGATATTCAAATACTCCATAGTATACTTGGTCATTACATTAATGGCTGCACCAAGGTTAATCAAAACATTATTTGCTATCTGGCCATTAATATTTATTTTTACCACAGGACTCCCAAGGTTAGTATATTTTGGAATATATTATAAGTTGGTTTAAAATTATTATCAATGAATGGAAGGTTAGGGAGGAATCTTCCCAAAGCATCTCTTCTTCTATGCATGCAATAGAATTAATCGTAAATTGAAGGAATTTGAAAATGCTTGAATAAACACACTAAACTATTGCTAACAATGACTATGACAGGTTCTTAGCTTGACACCATCCCCGACAATGGCTCCAAAAAATGGTTGATTCCACAAAAAGATATAAAAGTCATGGAAAATCCTAACCTGGGAATTGGACATTCCAGCAGGTCACTAACATCTTCTTATGGTCATTTATTTACATTGTCAAACCAGGGAATGTATACTTGAAATGGAGTGGCACTATATGTGCACTAAGAACCAGTTTCAGTCACAATTTACCAAAAATAAATGCTTGGAAGGAATTCTACTTATGATGCAGGAATGTAATAAAAAGTCTTCTTAACTTAAGCATAACTTAATCAAAGTAGAAATCATGACAACTATTACTAAGAAACAAACTATGAACTGGCCTTATGTTGTAGGAACAAACACAGGGATGGATTCCCAATGCTGCAGGAACAATATAAGACTGAGTTTGCACTGAAACCTTCAAGAATGAAATATAACTTATAATCAACATAAGATAAATAACTAACTATAGATACTCACTAAGTGGGCCCCCTTAGCAAGCATCAACCAGTTTATGCAAGAATTGAACTTAAAACTTCATCAACTTTTATTCATAAACTTGGAATCATATACATTGATTGTTCTGCTTGTAAGAAAACTAACAAAAAACACTGTTTCTCATTATAATACTAACTTTAACACAATTTGTTACCCAATGACATAAAAGGAACACTTATTTATATTAGAAAATCAACTAACTACCTAACTCTAACAAAGAAAGACATGGACATAAATGCATCCTGAAACTGAGGAACAAACTTCTCATAAATGAAGGCATATCTGTTCAACATGATTCATAGAGAATTTAGTATTCTACTCTTCCTAGATTAATGATCATTTAGATTTCCTCCCAATGACCCGGTCAGAGAGTCTTTGCTGGAACAACTTCCTCGATGTTGTGCTGGACATGGACTTTACTAAAAGGCCGAGATCTGCTGCGCTTTGAATCGTTCATGCTTCCTTCAACAACCTGCAATGCACATGGTGACAGAAGAAAAAGAAAGCATGTGTGTAAAATAACACGATACACATTCATTAATCACATATTAAATCCATTTCACTATCCAAAAACCACATACATTATATCAGTCATTCGAGAGGTCAAACAGGGCAATTAATACAAACACATAGAGATGTTAAGTTGCAGGAATATAGAAATGTGTTGCTATAGGATACTACCTGATTTTAGATAAAAAGCCTTTAATTAGAGAGTTAAAACAACCATCAACAATAAGAGTAAGGGTATTAAAAATACATCATAATATTCAAATTATGAGCATATTTCGAGCTCATCAGTGCAACTTTCATTCTACAACTTGTACGACCAAACAGACTATTCCAAGATGTCCATATGGATATTTTTACGCTAGGGATGGTCTTCTCTTGCACCCAAATATGCTGAATCACTCTGAGCTACATTGGACCAGTGATTTCCCTTAAGAGTCCAAAGTGCTAAAAGGTGGCAATCTTTGAAGGTCTATTTCTTAGAGACCGTAATGCTTTTAGACTCTCCGTCTGAGGCTATGGGATTGTGTTGGTACCATCTACAAAAACCTCTCTCAATTTTTGCTATCTCGAAGGCATTTTCCTGTGGTGATGACTTTTCAGTGGAGGGAAAAGTTGCCAGATGCAAGCAGTGTAAAGTTGCAAGTGGTGCAATTTTCATTCTACAACTCGTACGCCAAACAGCACTGTTCCAACATGTCTGTAAGGGTACGTTATGCTAGGGATGGTCCTCTCTTGCACCCAAATACACCGAATCACTCTGAGCTACATTGGACCAGCTATTTCCCTTAAGAGTCCAAAGTGCTAAAAGGCAGCAATCTTTGAAGGTCTATTTCTCAGAGACCATGATGCTTACAAACTCTCCATCCAAGGCTATGGCATCGTGTTGGGACCATCTACGAAAACCTCTCTTGATTTTTCTATCTCAAATGTGTTTTTCTGTGGTGATGACTTTTCAATGGAGGGAAAAGTTGTCAGATGCAAGCAGTGTAAAGTTGCAAAGTGGTGCAAATTTCATTCCACAACTCATACGACCAAATGGACCATTCCAACACATCTGTATGGGTACGTTTACGCTAGGGATGGTCCTCTATTACACCCAAATACACCGAATCACTCTGAGCTACATTGTACCGGCGATTTCCCTTAAGAGTCCAAAGTGCTAAAAGGCAGCAATCTTTAAAGGTCTATTTCTTGGAGACTGTGATGCTTACAGACTCTCTGTCTAAGGCTATGGGATTGTGTTGGGACCATCTACAAAAACCTCTCTTGGTTTTTTCTATTTCGAAGGTGTTTTCTTGTGGTGATGAATTTTTAGTGGAGGGAAAAGTTGTCAGATGCAAGCAGTGTAAAGTTGCAAAGTGATGCAACTTTCATTCCGTAACTCGTACAACCAAATGGACTGTTCCAACACATCTGAATAAGTACGTTTACGCTAGGTATGGTCCTCTCTTGTACCCAAATATGCTGAATCACTCTGAGCTACATTGGACTGACGATTTCCCTTAAGAGTCCAAAGAGCTAAAAGGCAGCAATCTTTGAAGGTCTATTTCTCGGAGACCGTGATGCTTACAAACTCTCCATCCAAGGCTATGGGATCATGTTGGGACCATCTACAAAAACCTCTCTCAGTTTTTTCTATCTCAAAGGCGTTTTCCTGTGGTGATGACTTTTTAGTGGAGGGAAAAGTTGCTAGATGCAAGTAGTGTAAAGTTGCAAAGTGGTGCAACTTTCATTTCGCAAATCATACGACCAAACAGACCATTCCAACACGTCTAGATGGGTACGTTTACGCTAGGGATGGTCCTATCTTGCACTTCAAGATAGCCCTCCACCATGAACATATCAACTAAGTAGGAACCCATAACATTATGGAAAGATGATCCACTTCTCCCAAAGTAACTCCCAAGCATTACATGTGAGAGATGGTCAATTTCATTGATGGCAACGATTGTGTGACTCCCATTGATGACCTTCTTTATTCAATGCCATTACAACAATATCCAAAGCATTCCAAAGAATACTAATGAAAACAATATTTCCCTCAACACCTCATGATTATTCAAGTACTCATTCTAACAATACAAGAGATTTACACTTCAAATTGCAAGTGAATATAATTTACTATATCTTAACATAAAAAATGCAAAACCTAATAGAAAAATGTATCAATGAGGTACAAGGATGTATAAAATCCAATCAATCAAACATAATCAACCTAACATAATTAAGGGTTGATAGGGGTATTAGATAATTAAGGGTTGATAAGGGTATGAATGTTTATCTTTGCATCTACTCTTGAATATCTAGGGACTTGGTGGTATTTAGAAATTTGCTACTCATTTTTATTGCATTGAATCAAAATGTCTCACTATTAATTGCTCCAATGCTATAAGATAAATGAATGTTTTTCATGATTATAATGAATATATTGTATGTTATTAATGCTAGCGTATATCATCAAATTATTCCAAACATGTGTTTAGTCAACTCAAAGTAGGTGAATGACACCACTTAGCGAAAAGTTTGAATTTTGAATTTTAAAATGAAAGGGAATAGGTTTGTGACTATGAGGTCACCCTTGTGAATTAAAGAATTGGGTTTGAGGAGAAAAAGTTGCAAGCCACTATAATTTATTATATATAAATGAGAAATATTACAAAACCTGGTTCAAACGAGCATACCAACAGGAAAGACCAAGAAGAAAACCTTCAGTTGTAGCTCGATTAAGTACAAAAATATACCCCTTTACAAAACCTATGAGTTTCCAAAATATAGGCCCCTTTACATTTTAAACATACCCTTTATACAATGCCAGACATTTGACCCATATTTCAAAAAACATCACTGGGTATAGATTATTATTTTTTTTATTCAAGGGGTAAACGCTTTTGACTGGAGCTATGAACCAGAATACAACCATTCAAAAATACCACCCCAACGGGGTTTGGACCTTGGTGGCAAGAACAACAATGACACCTTTGAACCATCACACCATGCCAATACTGGCCACTGGGTATAGATTATTCCCATACACAATTATGACCATTTTACATTGTTTCCAATTTGAGAATTCAAATTTTACAAAATTTTCCTATTAGAGGCATTCAAGGCACATTGTTCAACAACAGTATTATGTTCATGTTCTGGACTGACAAGCACCTGTACAAACCATCAAGGTAGCTTAGAATAACCAATCTATATTATTCTAAATGACACAAAATATGATGAGATGGTAATGTAAACTATAAAAGACGCTTAGAATAACCAATATATATTGTTGTAATCTATTGTGCATACATCTCCAAAAGGATCAAAGCTGGCTATTGTTGTAGCAGGTCCATGATCAATCATGCTAGGAATATCACAAAAGTGGGAAAATGAGAAATCTATATTGTCAAAATAGAAAAGATGTTAGACTAACATATCTATATTAATCTAAACAACCTGAATGATGATGAGTTGGAGATGCAAAATATAAAAGACGCATACCTCTTCGAAAGGATCAGAACTGGCTATTGTTGTAGCAGGTCCATGATCAATCATGCTAGGAATATCACAATATATGGAAAATGAGAAATCTATATTGTCACAATAGAAAAGATGCTTAGACTAACATATGTATATTAATCTAAACAACTTGAATGATGATGAGCTAGTTATGCAAACTATAAAAGACGTATACCTCTTCGAAAGGATCAGAGCTAGCTATTGTTGCAGCAGGTCCATGATCAGTCTTGCCAAAAATATCGCAAAAGTGCATACAAAAAAAGACACATGCATTGCAATTGTATATAAAATATCAATATTAAATAAAAAACACTAATGAACTTAATCATAATGAACATAAGCATTCTACCTTCCATTCTTGAAAATGCTATTAAAGTGTGCCTGAAGGGTCATCTCTTTGCTTAAGAGTATCCAATATTGCTTCATGATCAACATTTACGCGTCCATAGTTACTTTGTCTTTTTGGTCCGGCAATACGTACAAACCAAATACGGCCGCCGCGCAACGCTACTGAGGTGTTCGGGTTTGGCCTTCCGCGTCTCAAACGTGGTGCCGGGCCTTTCCCCAACGTATACCGTGAACAAAGTCTCGTAACCAATTGAACCTGTAGGATACATGAAACCATCATCATCTTCCATCGGTTGTGTTAGCTTATGATTTACCCGCACACATCAAGCCAACCAATAGTCTGATCTCTTTTCATTCCCCTATGGTGCAACAACTGCAAAAATATGTCCTAGCTGTAGTAGATCTGAAAGCAAGTCATAATCAACTAAACTTTCCACTGTGTCATTTGTCATGGATATTTTTTGAGATAAAGGAGTTAGATACTGTGGTACCCATGTATCCACCCACTCAGTTGACTCGCATTGATCCCACTCACATTGAATACAACTCTGACAAAAACAAGCTAGCTCTCATGTCCAAATGGTCCATGTGCTTGCATCTGAGCTTCGAAATGAATGCATCTTTGAAGAATCTTTGATTGTATGACAATCCAATCTGCCTCCCACTGTACCCTCCTCAAAGAACCAAAAGAATCTATGCACTGTTGAATCAAGTGTCCCTCCCTGTGACAATGCTGAACTACACCAATCAACTATAGAACGTTCATCACTGAATTTTTCTCCTAAAATCTTCAATTGTTCCTTAACTAGAGCTCTCTTTATGCATGCACCTGCTCCATCATGCTCCCCTTTCCCATGTCCAACTTCAAAAAAACTCCAAATATGAGGTAGACCACTGTCTACATGCATTCTACTCAACCAATAAAACATAAGAGCATTCTTGAATTGACCTGTGCAATTATCTGACCAAATTAGATGTCGGCCCAATACTATATCATGCTCCTGCAAGAACTCAAATTTTTTTTTGAAACAATGTTGGACATACTCAGATGAGTGAGATATATCATCAATCATATAAAAATGATACTCTCTAATTATCTTTTGATCCTCCTCTGTACTATCAGGTGCATGTCTAAAAGTTATGTGGACAAAAATAGCAATCTGAATGGAATTGTAATATTGAGATTGTACCTCATTTTGTAGGGTTGTAATGTGTAGCTTTCTGCAAAATCAAACTTCAATCGATATAGCATATTATGCCAATCGAAAATATCCTTCTACATACATCCTAAATCCAACCACCGAGACCTATGACTATGCCTTGCATACTTGTAGAAAATATTGTCCTTAAAATATGAAATAAAATCAGCAACACTGCATTCTTTTGTAACCAACTCACATCTAGAACCTTCACCTCCACTTTGCAAAGTATATTTGACTATCTGATATCTCTTTTTCTCAACAAGCTTCTTTCCAAATTCATGTTCAGAACTCTCATGAAAACATTGAAAAACTTTTACAAGCCACCACATTGTGAGAACTTTGCATTTAAACAATCATTTCTATAGAAAAAGCAACCATCATCTCTATAACATAAAAATAGATCTAGCAAGTCCCTTGATGATTTTGGAAGATGAATTGCACCACACTCCTACAATATTTCAATAGTATGCAAAGTAGAACGGGTATAGCATAATAGCTCATGGTACATTGAAAAATACACATGGTATTTGGAACAAGTATAACGAATCTTAAGAGGCACACAATAAAATGGCTTCAAACCCTCAAAAGTCCTTTGCGAGATTTCCATATTTTTATGTGTTTCAATAAATTTTTTGAACAACATTGTTTGGCTTGATTCCAAGAAATGTTTAGGATGTGGTGTACGGTCTCGAATGCCAATTCTTAACTTTAAAACATCCTTTGCATTGGGTGATACTCTAGAATTATCATGCCAAAATTGTTGAATTACCTGCTTTACATTATCGGATAGCTTCTTGTCAACATGTGGAAGCCTCCTAGCAAAAGCCAATGTATCATTTTGAAGAGGATCATCTATTCTTTCTCTTCTTGCAAGTGCTCTATCCAAATTTTTATGATTTGTGTCAAAATAAATACAAGTTTGTCTCATAAAGCGAGCCTTTTTCAATTTATGGCTTACTAAGGCAGTTGTAATGACTCTCTAAGCAGCTCTCTTATCCTTTTCCTTGTTACTTTTTCCAATAGACTTGAGAGCATTAAAAAAAAAATTGGTCTTCTTATTCACACGAATCTTCAATTTGGCTAGCAAAGGTCTCATCTTTTGCATCTTTAGTAATTGTACAAAAAGTTAGCATTTCTTGGTCAATGTCTTATCACTAAAACATTGGTTGAAAAGTCCTCTAGCCCACAACTAAATAGTTCGTGTTGACCTCTTGCCTTCAAATTTTTTTATAATGTTCTCATCAAATTCAAGTAACCATTTAGGGGTTCTTGAAGGTCTTGAAATTGGAATATGTCTTTCTTCCATAGAAGGTTCTTCATTTCTCATGTAATTTGGTGAAACATAATTTACACTTGCTTCAATATTATGTTCAAAATATTCATTTCCTACATTTTCACCTTGAACATTTTCAATATCAATTTAGTCACTTTCATTCCCAATTTCAATATCATGTTCAACATCTTCAATCCAACATTTTCCTTGAACATTTTCATTATCAATTTTCAATATTTTCATTCCTACTTCTTACTATCATGTTCAACATCTTCAACTAACATTTTCACCTTGAACATTTTCATTATTATCACTTCAATAATTCCATTCCACTTAGTCATCATGTTCAACATATTCAATTCCAACATTTCAGCTTGAATATTTTCACCTTGAACATCTTCAATTTCCTCTTCACTTGAAAGACCATAGGGGTTAGGTTCACCAATATTTAACATACCTTGTCTTCTCTTCCTATGACTTTCTCTATCTCTTTGTCTATATGTTTCAATTTCTTCTTTTGTAAGCTTTCTCTTATGTTTTTGCTTTTGACGACTGCTGCTCCCCATTATACCTCATAAAAGATGCTAAAAATAATTG
>VDFB02195047.1:0-25080 GCA_007258455.2 Sequoia sempervirens
TTTCTATCATTGATTGAATTATTTTTATAATTCAATCTCCACCCTTCTGCCTCACTGCTGTTCTTAATTCTGACCTAACCCTAATGCACACATCAACTTTCAATCTTAAGCATTGATCTTAGGGTTCCTGTCATCTTTTCATCCTGGCCACACATTCAAAATTGCAATTTTTATAAAAGGGCAATTTTGACCTCATTTGCAGATCTCTCAGTCTTTAGCTCATTTGACTTCTTGCACTCTTAGTCTATGTCAACTTGCTGTCAATTTAGGTCATAGTCATTAACAGTCATAGTCATTGTAGTTCATTTGTAGGGTTATTTTTTATTTTTCTGCAAATCCTTCAATACTTGCATAGGGCTTAGTCTTTGGTCATAGTTGCTCACATAAATCTGAGGGCATCTTTATTTATCTGCAAGCTAGGAGGTGTAACAAAGGTCAATCATGGAAGGTGGAGACATAGGGTAACACTATCCCTTTTGTCTTCACCTCACTTCCTTTGTACTTTGTTACTCATAGGAATTTTAATTGTTATTGTGCTAACCCACTTTAATAATTTTAGGATTTTCCCTTGTTACGATATATCACTCCTCTATTTAGATCCTACTTTTGAGAGTTTTCTTGAGTATCAAAATTCCTTTGTCTTGACCTTGTTTGGGGATCCAAACACTACTTTGGAGGCACTTGTTTTCTCTTAAGAGACTTCATGTATGCCACTTATTCCCTCTCATTCCATTCAGGAGTTGGAGTTTCTTCAACATCTACCATTGGATTTGCTTCTTCCTAGCAGGAGACATGTGGTTTGGACACATTTATTGCTTTAGACTTCTTTCAGTGGTTTTAAGGAAACTTCATTCAAGAGGGCAATCTATCCTCCATATATTCCTTCAATGGAAGGATCATTGTATTGAATTTTTTGGATCCTATTCAACATCAATTTTTGTATTGTCCTTATTTGTCACCTTCTTCATTGATTAGGCATGTACCTCATTTGATTGTGGAATCTTCATCCTTAGTGACAAAGGAGACACATGAGCAGTTTTCAGGGACATAATCTTCATCCACATTCATCCTACCTTCCCTCAATTCCTATCCAAAATGGGAAGCATCCCTACACTTACACTTGATTTTGTTTCTTTCGAAAGGGAAACAAGTTGTTTGTGGACATTGGATAATGTTTTTTCTATAGAAACTTACCATTTTTGTAGGTGATCACATATTTTTGGGGGCTATATAGTCTCTCTATTTCCCTCTTATAGGGGGAATTGATTGTATTGTATCCATGTGATGAATGGTGTACTTGGGGGATCTTATGGAGTCCTCCATCCCTCCCATCCTTTCTCACTTTTATGCATTTCACCTCCTTTTTGGAGAAGGGTTTTCTTCCCACTGGGTTTTTCCCTTAGCTCTATTTGTGGGAGATTTGTTTCTTTTTATCTATGATTTGTAAATGGGTACCTAAAATGGCCATCATGTAGTCGAGACCCATCATACATCATCATCATTGCATAATCATTGCATTTTTCATCTCCTCCCTAAGTTGAAATTATGGGGGGTGTTGTTGTAATTAATTATTTAATTACACTATCATAAATTTACTTGGGTCTTTATTTATTTAATTAAGTCCTAGGTTGTATCATTACAAAATAATTAATAATGGGGCTATTATCCTTTCCATGTTTGTAGGAGACAAGATTCCTTCTAGAAATCATTGAGAACTTATCTCTATTACTTCATCATTCCCTAGGTAGGTTGTTAGGGTTTACATGTTGTCACATGTTGTGTGATCAAGAAACTTGGCAACATAATAGTGCATTCTAGATTTCTCTCTTGCCTATTTAACCAGGGAATATGTACATTTGTAACATATTCTAGATCAATTAGATAATCTCTATTTGAATGCCATTGTTGCAACACTTTCTATTTGGGTGAATATTTTCTTGGAAAAGGTCCTCCATTGAAGACTGTAGCTTCATTAGGGACATTATGAATCCATCATTTCAACACATAGTTTTGCAATATTTCTCTAAGGTCATGAAAATGATCTCCTCTGTTCTTGGAAAACACTGTGAGGTTGTCCATGTATATAATAATACACTTTCCTACCAAATCTCAGAAGGCATAATCCATAACTCTTTGGAATGTAGCACTAGTATTTCTTAATCCAAATGGAATCCTTCTGTAAGTGAAATTTTCCCACTTTGTAGTGAACACAACTTTCATCTGATCTTCCTTCATGACCATTACTTGGTTGTACCTGAAGAATATATACAAGAAGGACATCATCTACGAACCATTAACAATCTATATCACTTCATACAATGAAGGAAAGGGATAATTATATTTTTTAGATGCCTTATTATGATTCTTAAAATCCACACATAGTCATATATCTCCATTCTTCTTTCTAACAGGCACTAGATTTTCCACCTAGGTAGAATGTTTGATGGGAAAAATTATCCAAGCTGAGAAGAGATTTTGTATTTCCTTTTGAATTAAAGGCTCCATAAGCACATTTATAGACCATTTTTCTACTGAAAAGGCTTTACATCAAGCTTTAATGGAATTTTATGAGTAATGATGAAAGTTTCATAAGTTTTAGAATCTTCGTATGCCTATGCTATAACTTTCCAATAATCTTTGAGTGCCTGAGAAATATTTCTTCATTGTTCCTCAGTACATACCTTCCCTATAAACACATTATTTGGATCTTCTTTAGTATTCAAATTATATAATTTAGACTATCCTCCATCATTTTTAGGCAATTCCTTCTACCAAAATATTTGATCCACATCAAATAGTCTTTCCAGCTCAATTATTTATTTTGGAATATTATTATGTTTTTCTTGAGCTAATTCTTCATCTTGAATTTTTCCATTCGGGTGATCCATTTCTTCAATTATCTATGCCTCAAAGATACCAGTATTAGTGATAAATTCCAATACGTGACAATCATCTTCGAACACCTATAAATTGGTAACATTATAAAAAATTGGGGGAAACTGCACTAGCTCAACAATAAACCTCCTCAAATCAGAAGCATCTAAGGGTTCTAGAGAACTTGTAGTAGTAGCCAGAGCTTATGATCTCTAATTGAATCTTCATAGGATATGAGTGATGTTGAAGGAATCAAAATCTTCTATTAGGTCCCACACTCAATGTCGATAACTGGAGAAGCACTTGTAATGACAAATATATTGTTTTTTGACTTGCTTGATCACTAGCTCCGATTTTCCAAATACCTTTAGAACCTTAACCTTTTTCTTGATCATGAGCATAAAACCATGGATGAGAGCTTCATACTATGTGACATTATTAGTACAATGGAATTGTAACCAATAAGCAGCAAGAAAAGACTTAACTTGGGGATTGATGAGCTCAACCCCAACTCGAATCCCTTGTTTTTATTTTGACCAGTCAAACTTAAAGGGTCCAAGTTTGATCCTCAAAAACCTTGAGCTTAACATTATTAAGAGTTGATAAATTGATATTTTTTGCCTATCTCACCTATGTTTGATTTTAAAGTATTTTAGGACCAGACCTATTAAGAATAGTATCTTTTGGACAATGTTGACTTTAAATTATGTGAATGACTTCTAAGCACATCAGACAATTGTCCTCTAAATGTGCGGAATTGTGTAACTTGCACCAAACCTACAACAACAAAATTTTTAGTAAATCTTTAATTTTCTTGCTCTTTCAAGCCTCTTTAACATTATTATTCCAAAATTTGTCTAAATGATTGTCTTCTCCTTCAGAAGAATCATAAGCCAATTCAACCAACATGGATGCTCCAAGAGTTATCTAATTATGATTTTTAGCATTACACATAAAAACTTCTTCTATTCTAACTCTGAAACTTTGAATTCCATAAACCCCTAGTTCTACATCTACATATAGAACTTCATTTTTCTAATTATAATTGGTGATCATGTGTTTTATGTGCATCTCTCTCAATCCTAATTTGATTAGGGACTCCTTTCCATGGTAATTGCATATGTGAGAAATTTTTCGGCCATGTATCTATTCAAAGTCTTTGACCAATCCGTACTCAATAGCATCCCGTAAGTATCAAGTATCTCAACAACTTGAATATCAATATAATAATGAATCCATGGACCTGAGGCTAATTGCATATGAATATTGGTTAGTTCTCCAACTACATTTACATCAGTTTTATCAAGTTGAGAACTTTCGTTAGGGAATTTTCTAGACTCAAACCTAGAGTCTGACATATGGATAAAGGAATCACATTAGTAGATGCTACAAAATCTACGAAGCAATTATGGACATTTTTACCAAATATTCTTAGTGTGAGCAAAAATGGTGGGGATTCTATCTTTCCTTTGTAAAAAGATACTTGCACATTCGTCATAGGAACTATGTTTTTGTCTTTTCCCTTAATGGAATTTCCCTTCACCTTCATTTCTTTACCAAGAATATTCTTTCGGAAAATCTTCTAAGGTATTCAAGAAAGCTTTCCTAATCACAAGAATTTTGAGAAATTTTGATAGAGTGGCTGATTTTTACCTTTTTAATTTCTTCCACCAAATAATAAGTCAATTTTTTTTTATCAGTGGGTTCCACTTTTCCAATTCATGAAATACTCAATGAGTTACATTGGGAGGTTACCTTAGGTAACCATGGAGTGTTACTTGATTTATCATCTAGTGGAGGGTTAAAGTTGTTAGGTGGGATTGACGTGGTCAAAGGCACTTTGAATCTACATCCACCATTTTTGTTACTTCTCAGGTTGTAGCTATGTACTTTTGGATATTGTTGGAAAGCATGGATTTCATCAGCTTCATCCTAAGGTTGATTTTCATCTTGACAAGGAAATGTCTAAGTTTCTAAAGTCATTATTGAAATTTCTCCTTCTTGTTTGTAAGTATGATTTGTGACAATAAGCTTTTATAACTTTGAAAAAATAACATAGAGTCATATCGTACTAGAATTAATTCATTACCTTGGGGTAGGTGAGAGTCACACTAGTCATTGTAATGCATCACGGCTAGAAAAATATCTGATGTAGTTTTAAACTATAGATAGTCCACTTTAGAATGAGCATTTGTGTTGTGGATTCAACACCAATTGTTCATTGTAGGTTGGAAAAATTTACCTTTGACGTAGATCTATCATCTGAGGGATTAACATTATCTAAAGGTGTGGATACTCCATTATTTGGTCATATATTACAAGGTCTAGGTGGTCTAGAAGCATTATATGCTTGATGTTTTGAATTTTGATTATTATTCTAAGAGTAAAAGTTTTGATTTCTTAGTTGCATAACCTCTATGGTTAATCTTTTAAGTTGAGCTATGATTTCCTTATTCTCTTCTTTATCTTCTGGGGTTTTGACTCTTTGAATCTCTCAAGTTTGTGAGAAGAAATAATTTCCATTAGGATGCAACTCTGTGATAGCTGGACCAGGGTGTGGGGCTAAGGCCTAACTATTTCCTATTGAAAGAAAATATTTTGAGGAAATGTCCCATTCTAAACCACTGAAGGAAAAAAATTAGGATCCATTAGATGATTTAATGGAACTTCATTCACACTTAGAGTAAGATAATTACGTAATCCATTTCCACAGTTTAAAGATGATCCACTTTTGAGGTCTTTCATTTCTAGATTTACACTTATGGATTCAACATAGACTTTGATTAATGTAGTAGGAGGATTTGTATTTCTCTTCATGAACATAATAGTCAAATGATCTACTTCCATATAGTAAACCATGATGGTGGAAAAATTATCCACTATGTAGGGTGATTGTAACCTAGAATATAATTTTGAAACCTGTCATTAAAAGTAGTTATAGGTTCACCATCAAACCTTTTGATTTGAGAAAACTAATGATATAAGGAAGGATCAACCAAGCTTCTAAACCTGGCTAAAAATTGAATTTCCATATCTTTTCATGTTCTAATAGAATTACGGGGTAGGTTGATGTACCACTGGTAAACTTAGTCACTCAAGGTATAAAGGAACATCCTGCATACCACATATTTTTTTTGTATCCTTGCTCTAAAAAATGCATCCTTAAAGCTACTAATATGCTCTATATCATCTTTGTGAAGATAATACTTAGGACACAATTTTTCTAGATTTTTTGGAAGATCATTATACACAATGAATTGAATTTTTGATTCCACATTAAATAAAGTCATCGTCGTGGGTAGGGGTGGTACAACAACAGTCATATTTTATGGGACTGCACTTGTAATTTTTGACCCTTGGGGTCTAGATGATGTACGGCCACTAAGTTTGACTAATGTCACATGGGGATCACTAGATCAAGACCTAGTGACTCTACAAGGCTCTAGCTTCCTCCCTAACAAAAAAAAAAGAATTGTGTGGGGCCCTCCTTCCTAATGAAACCAAAAGAATAGTGCGTTCCCTCCTTCTAGCACTACCCCTATTGATTTGGATGTTAGTTTCAAGCCAACAAACAGATAAATTCTCATAGAAACACTATAGGAACCTATCCTACTTGAACGACATAATCAAAATCAAGTTAGGGTTGGAGATGGCAGATATCTAACAATTAAATGAAGATTTAAATACAAACAGAGAAACTAAAACATACATAATAAATATACCATGAGAATTTAACGGTTCACCTAACTGGGCTACATCCACGTAACCGCAGCCCATCCAACTTTTATTATCCAAGGCAAAACCTATTACAATCTCTCTATAATCGTGATTTTTCATATCAGAATCCCCATCCCAACCTCCCTTTTAACAAGCTTTTAGAAGCTTCCGAATTAGGGTTTTACAATGTCTTTCTTTTCGTAGATTTTTCCCTTTTCACGAACACTCCATGGTATGGGGCTAGGTGTACAAAGATACCATGGGCTATACAAGATAGCATGATCGTACGCCACATACCAACAATCTCCCACTTGAGATCGATCAGCTCCACACCATCACAACCTCCCACTTGGAGACTGACTCGGGACAACACACACACTTACAGCCCACTAGAAATAAGGACTTTGGACCTGCTGCTATGTTATTATAATTTGAAATCAACCTTTGAAGGCCAACCAAGGTCAAGAGGAGCTCACTTCTCCCTTTGGCAATCAGCTTTCAGAAACATATCCATGGATTGACATCTCAGATGTATCTGTCCAACCTTGACTCACCATCTTCCAACACTCCACCAATAAAATGATATCTCAATTGTATGTGTTTTGTTTTAGAATGCAAGGAAAAAAATTGCCATTTTTTCGCTGGCCGTCAAATAAAAAGGAAAAATTCAAAAAAAGAAAGAAAATCCCATTATAAACCCTAATTCTAAAGCTTCTAAAAGCCCTAAAAGGGGTTGGAATGGGGGTTACAGTATGAGAAAAATGCGATTATTCGCAAGATTGTAATAGGTTTTGCACTGGATAATAAAAGGATTGGATGGCTGGGGTTTGGTGGATGTAGCCCAGATTGGGTGAACCACGCTAAATTTCTGTGTTATGATTTATTCGTGCATGTTTTAGTTTCTCTGTTTATTATATAAAATCTGCATTTAATTGTTAGATCTGCCATCTCTAACCCTAATCAAAGACAACCTAAATCTTAGGTTGAATTAGCTTAATCCCAAGGCTTGTTTATGTTAGGTTTTGACTACACTACGTTCACTTAGAGTTCATTGTGATAATGATGTTACACACAAGGGGTAAATGGTTCTTCTAATTTTTAAAGATATCACTGAGATATGAAAATAATATTAGTTTAGTTATTGAACAATTTCATGAAATCAAAAGATCGACAGTAATATTTCATAAAACTCAAATAACTTGCATTTATCCAAATAGATTTAGCTTTAAGCATTCAAAAATATCATGGAATCAAAAGATTTGTAATAAAATTCCATGCATTCATCAATTTTTTGGAACATTTTCTAAAATTTAAACATCTATTTTAAAATAAAGCATAAAAATTACTAAAAAGGTAAAATTTCTCCCTAGTATTATCCACACATGCCTTAAGAAATAACCAAAAATAGAGAAAACCATTCCATACATCACTAGATTGCTTTGTTGTAAGAATGAAGGTGTTGTGATTGATGTCAACTAGTCAATTGGTTATCAACTAGTTGCTCCCATCATTGATGTCATGGTTGCAAGTAATTAACTATATATGTCAAGGATATCAAGAAAATTGTAATGGAGGAAGGTTTGAAGTGTTTAGCGGTTGCTCTATGTTTTGCTCTAGGATTTGCTTCTATGTTTGTGTGGTTCAAATATGTTGACCATGATTGTTGGAAGCTGATATATCTATATTTTTGGCTTTTGTTTCATTGTATAGTGCAAGTTATGTTCACCAATTGTGAACTGTGGTTTTATGTGTATATGGCTAAGGTCTGAGAGAAATATTGTTGGTTTGAATTTCTTTTCAGTTAAGTCTTATGACTTGCAGTTCCAGAGTTAAGTTTTTTATGATCATGTCAAAAATAACTTTGGTGTTTGGAAGGATTTGATCATGCTAAGGGTGCTTAATTGTTATATTTTTTTTACACTAGTTTGGCTGACCTTTTGTTGAACACCACCTTCAATATTGATGAAGTGTGTTGGGACCTATTTGTGTCCTCATCAAGCATGTGTTTAGTTTTTCCTCATTCTAATTCCACCCTAGGATATTTTGGTGTCGACCTAATTTGAATTTAATGATGGATGGGCAACTTTAGATATGTTTCAATGTTGAAAATGGTATAAATATAGGATAAGCAAGTGGTGAAAGAAGAAAAAAGAGATAATTGTAAATAAATACAGTATATTAATAAAATTAGATGTGAATTAATGGGTTATGTGATATGAGTGTGGAAGATTAGGGTGAAGCTTAAATGATAAGTTTTTGAATGCAGTGAGCTGAAGGTGGACTCTATCATTCATGCATGTCTACAAGTGGTTGAGAAAATTGTGGTGGAATTATCTATTGGATTGAGATTGTTTACTCTATAACATATATCTTCTATCTTCTTTGTATCTCTATGGCAATAAGCCCTCTAGGTGGTTAACCCTATTGGACAATGAGTCCTGATTTGGATAGTGAGTCCTTATTTTGGTAGTGAGCCTTTTTCTCAACAGTGAGCCTTTGTAATTGTTTTTAAAATTCTCTATACTGTGAGTTAAAAGTCACCATGGTTTTCCATGCAAATTTCATTTTACTATGTTTTTCTGGTGGTTTTTAGTTTATGCACTTACACAATGTTTAATCATTTTAGCAGAGTTAAGAATTGTGATTGATTTAAGTTCTGATAAATTTTTTAAAGTTTAAATCTACTACAACTGATTCACTCCCCCCTCTTAGTTGTCTTGTTAAAAAATTGGTATCAGAGCTTGGTTCCTTGTAGAAGAGCTTAACCACTTAAGGAAGGTCTGGGATGGTTGGCAGAATTACTCATGATTATTTAAGGTTTGATGGAACTAATTATGCTATCTAGAAAATACTAATGGAAGAATATCTGGAGTATTGTGGATATGATGTAGAGAAAGCTTACAAGAATCTTTACACTCCTACTAATGGTCCGAGTACAACTGATGAGATCAAGGAACATGAAACAAATAATGAGGTGAAGTACATTTTGAAGAATAATCTTGTACATTCTGAGTTGATTAAAGTTCAAAATCTGAAGACTACTAAGGAAGTATGGGATGCTTTGAAAAATGTGCATGAAGGAAATGAAAGGGTCAAAGAGGAAAATTTATAGAACTTGGAGACACAATTTGAACTCCTACACATGTCTAAATATGAGAATGTTAAATATTATGTACATAGATTGGATGAGGTAGTATTTGGAAAGCAAGGACTTGGTGCTATAATAGATGAATCCAAGATTATAAAGAAGATTCTTAGAACTCTCCCCGATTCTTACAATAAAAAGGTATGTGCTATTGAAGAACATATATATTAAAAGGCTTAAAATAAAGAATAGTTCTTGGGAACTTTGGCATCTTATGAGATGAGAAATCTAAATTTGAGAAATGGATCCAAATCAAAGATTGCTTTTAAGACTGCAAAAGATAAATATCTAGGTGAAAAAATTCTTGATGAAGTAGAAGCTAACTTTGTGAGAAAGATGAAGAAAGGATCCAACAAGTATGAAGGTAATTTACCCTTTAAATGCTTTAGTTGTGGAGGAATAGGACATTATGCTTCTAGATATCCAAAAAGAGCTAAGAGGAATAAACAAAGATATGAGAAAGAAAAGAAAGGTAAGAAGATCAATAGAGCATATTACGTGAATAAGGATGCTAGTATATTTGATGAGGAATCTGATTATGGAGATCTTGATGACAATGAATGTTTTTTTGGCTATAAAAGATGAACCTACTTTTTCTAATTCTGAAAATTAGGTGAAGGAATACCGTCTAGAGAAGGAGAAAAATGAAGGCATTGTTATCTCTACCCTACATGCTAAATAGGAAAATAAATATTGGGTTGTTGAAAAGGGTTATTCACATCACATGGCTGGTGGTAAGAGTAAGTTTGTTAAACTTGAAAAATATGATGGTGGCTTAGTTATGTTTGGAGATGATAGTGGTGCTAAGATTTGTGGGATAGGCTCAGTAAGTTTTGATGTCAAGAATAATACTAATGATGTCTACTATGTTAAGGGTTTATGGAATAATATCTTCAGTGTAGGATAAATGTGTAGTAAAGGATATAATATTGTATTTGAGGATGAAATATGTGTGATCAAGAGAGATTTTGGAACAATAATTTCTAGGGGAAAGAAATTTGAAGGAAATATCTATCAACTTAAGGGTACTGATGGACGATGCTTTATGAATCAGATTAATGATAGCTAGTTATGGCATCAGAGAATGTGATATGAATTTTGATAACTTGGTGAGGATTAGTGAAGTTCAAAGTTCAGGCCATGAGAGATTTACCAAAGATTACAAAGCTTGTTATTCTATTTGCAAGAATTTTTAGTTTGGAAAGTAAGCAAGAAACCAATATAGATCAAAGGAACAATCTACTACTAAACTACTAGATTTAATTCATAAAAATCTCTTTGGTCCTATATGAGTGAGAATTCTACAAGGTGAAAGGTAATTTATGATTTGATAGATGATTACTCTAGGTATACATGGGTTACATTTCTAGGAGAGAAATCAGATGCATTAGACAGATTAAAGACATTTAAAGCTATGGTTGAGAATGAAGTAAATTTGATGATAAAATGCTTAAGATCTAAAAAAGGTGGTGAATTCACCTTCCATGAGTTTAATATGTTTTGTGAAGTGCATGGAATAAAAATATAGTTATCTACTCGTAGAACTCCTCAACAGAATGGAGTTTTTGAAAGAAAGAACAAAACAATTCAAGAGGCTGCTAGATCAATGATTACTAAGGTGAGTCTATCGGAAGTTTGCTAGAGAGAAGCTATTCACACTATTGTTTATGTATTAAATCAAGTTCAAGCAAGAGAAATCAATACAAAGACCCCCTATGAGCTATGGTGTGGAGGAATTCTTATTGTTAAGTATTTCAAGGTATTTGGAAGCAAATGTTATATCAGACGGGATGAAGAAAATTTAGGAAAATTTGATGCAAGAAGTGATGAAGGAATTTTTCTTTGATACTCTAATAAAATAGAAGCTTATAGATGTTTCAATAAAAAACTAAGGAAGATTGTAGAAATATCAAATTCCAAGGCTGTTGAAGCAATAAAGAATTCAATTGATGTTGATGGATATGTATCTGATGAACCTGATTGCATAAGAATTAAAGAAATTGTGGAAGAACAAGGAACAAATGAGAAAGAGAAGAAGAATGAAGAAAGAGAAGAAGAAGAAGCTCCAACGGTGTCCCATAAGACACCTAGATACATGTAGAAGAATCATTCAAAAATTTAGATCATTGGAGACAAGATAAAAGGAGTGTTGACAAGAAGCAGAGCTGCTACTAGTGAGATAAATATATGTTTACTTTCTAAGATTGAATTAAATACCACAAGTGAAGCATGTAAAGATAAACATTGGATGGGAACTATGAAATAAGAACTTATGTAGATTGAGAAGAATCAAACTTGGGAGTTGGTCCCTAGACCAAAAGACAAGAACATTATTGGATCAAAGTGGATATTTAGAAATAAGTTGAATGAGAATGAAGAAGAGATCAGAAACAAAGAAAGGATTGCGAGTAAGGGTTAATCACAAGTAGAAGGCATAGATTTTCAAGAGACTTTTGCTTTAGTGGAAAGAATAGAAGTTTTAAGGATGGTTTTAGTGTATTCTAATCATAAATCTTTCAAGGTCTATCGGATGGATATCAAGTCTGCATTTTTGAATGGTGAGCTAGAAGAAGAGGTATGCATGGAACAACCAAAAGGATTTAAATTATCAGATCAACCAGATATGGTTTGTATATTGAAGAAAGATTTATATGGACTGAAGCAAGCTCCTAGAGCTTAGTATTCAAGGTTAGATAGGTATTTGATTCAACAAGGTTTCAACTTTGAAGGTAAGGCATATAGTTATCTATATTTTAAAGTTGAAAATGAAAAAATATTGATTGTGGTTGTATATGTTGATGACATTATTTTTGGTGGAAATGAAACTATGTGTAAGATGTTTATGGAAGAAATCCAAAAATAATTTGAGATGTCTATGTTTGGAGAGATGAATTTCTTTCTTGGGCTACAAATTAATGAAAAAAAGAAAGAAATTTTTATTTCAAAGTCTAATTATGCAAAAGAGATGTTGAAGAATTTTGGGATGGATGGTTCCAAACCGATATGTAATCTTATCATGATTGGTTGAAAATTAGGTAAAGATGGTGATTCACGTAAGGATGATCAGAGAAAATATAGATCTATGATTGGTGGGCTATTGTAGTTGACTGCTACTAGATTGGATATCATGCATGTTATCTGTCTTGTGGCTATATTTCTAGAAGATCCAAAGGAAACACATGTTGTTGCTATTAAAAGAATATTTAGATACTTGAATGGCACTCTAGATTATGGCTTATGGTATCCTAGGGATACTAAATTTACACTAAATGCTTATATAGATGCAGATTGGGTTGGATGAGTAGATGACATAAAAATTACAAGTGGTGGTGCATTTTTTATTGGTTACAAATTGGTGGCATGGTTGAGTGAAAAGAAATATTTAGTTTCCTTATCTATTGTTGAAGTTGAGTATATTGTCATTGCATCTTGTTGTACACAAGTTCTATGGATGAAACATTTATTGAAAGATATCACAATTATGTATGATGATTCTATCTCTATCTTATGTGATATCTCAAGTGCAATTAACATTTCAAAGAATCATGATGCACTTGAGGACAAAACATATATCTATCAGGTATCATTTCTTATGAGAGAAGGTTGTGGAGAATGAAGTAAATCTTGAGTATGTCCCTATGAAGGATTAGATTGCTGATATATTTATGAAGGATCTTCCTAAAAATACTTTTGAGTATCTCTAGGAGAAGTTAGGGGTCATTTCCCCTCCTTTCTTGAACTAGATGCATCAATCTAGCGGGTCTATGGATCTATCTCTCTTCTAGATTGATGTTTTGATGGCTACTTCTTAGGGGGAGCAGGTAGTGTCATGTGTTTTCATTGAAAGAGTATTTTTTTTAATGTCAAAGGAGAAATTAATGTAAAAAATTATTTTCCTTTTCCATTGATTTCAAAGGGGGAGATGAGAGATGAGAGATGCGGAAAAGAAAGGATGAGAAATGGTAACAAGGAAAAGAGAGATTATCTACTAAGGGGGAGAAAAGAAAATAAAAATCATGAGAAGTGTGTTCAAAGCTAGTATGTTGTCTTTGATGGTTTTTCACATCATGTGTCGCCATCAATGACAAAGGAGGAGATTGTTGCAATAATGAAGGTTTTTTCATTGATGTAAACTAGTCAATTAGTTATCAAATAGTTGCTCTTGTCATTGATGTCATGGTTGCAAGTTATTATTTGTATACGTCGAGGATATTGAGAAAATTGTAATGGAGAAATGTCGTAGGTGTTCAGTGGTTGCTTCGGGTTTTTTCTGTAGGATTTCCTAATATGTTTGTGTGGTTTAAATATGCTGATCATGGTTTTTGGAAGCTGCTAAAACCTAATTTTTGGATTCTAATTTACTTCACAGTGCGAGTTATGTTCACCAATTGTGAAATGTGGTTTTTTGTGTATCTAGTTGAGGCCTAGGAGAAATATTGTTGGTCCAGATTTCTTTTTGGTTAAGTATTATGACTTGTGGTTCTAGAGTTAAGTTTTTATTATAATTTCAAAAGATAATTTTTGTGTCTGGAAGGATTTGATTGTGCTAAGGGTTGTTTGTTCCTACTTGTTCTATGTTTTTTGCACTAGTTTGGCTGACCACGTGTTGAACAATACCTTCAATATTGATGAAGCGTGTTGGGACCTATTTGGGTCCTCATCAAGGATGTGTTTGGGTTTCCCTAATTCTAATTATACCATAGGATGTTTTTGTGCTAACATAATTTGAATTTAATGATGGATGGTTGACTTTAGATATGCTTCAAAGTTGAAGATGCTATAAATATAGGCTAAGCAAGTGGTGAAAGAAAAACAAAGAGATAAGTGAAAATAAATTGAGCAGATAAATGTGAAGCGGATGCAAATTAGTAAGTGTATGTGATATGGGTGTGGAAGATTAGTGTGGAGCTTAAATGCTAAGTTTCTAGATGTAGTTCAAGCTAAAGGTGGACTCTATCATTCATGCATGTCTACAATTGGTTGAGAAAATTGTGGTAGAATTATCTGTTGCATTGAGATTTTCTTCTCTTTGTAACATATCTAGTTGTATCTCTGTGGTAGTGAGTCCTCTAGGGGGTTAACCTTGTCGGAAAATGAGTCTTGATCCAGAAAATGAGTCATTTTTTTGGAAGTGAGCCTTTGTAATCAATTTTTATATTCTCTATAGTGTGAGTTAATCCTCGGTAAGGTTTTTCCCTTATTGGGTTTTCCATGTAAATCTAGTGTTACTATGTTTGTATGATGGTTTTCAATTTCTACACTTGCACTTAATTTTTAATCATTTTAGTAGAGTTAAGAATTATGATTGATCTAAGTTCTAGCAAATGATTTAAAGTTTAAATATGCTACAACTAATTCATGTCCCCTTCTCAATTTTCTTTTTTAACATGCTTCACATCTAGGCATAAAATGATGCAATATTTTAAAGAAAAGGGGAGATTATTTGCTACTAGATAGTGTCAATATGCACCCTTAAATGATGCAACACATAGTCTTGTCTGATAGGAAAAACAAATCAGCTACGTAAGATTTCATATCAATAAATAGATTTCAAATTGACTCCATTATTACGTAACTTCTAATAAAAAATACAAGTTTTTAATCTAGAATGAAATAGAAAATAGGTAAAAGAACAAAAAATGATTTTTTTTGGTTCTTCAACATCCATAAATTCTAAAATTAACTTAAAATGAAACATCTCCTTGAATTTTATAAGAACAAGACGTTCGGGAAATTCAATCAACACATGAGAGAGAATCAAAGGGATGAATCACAATAATGCACATGGAATATGACAATTGGTAGGAGAATTGTTGAATGTCAATGGATTTATACCTTCTTCATCACTTTAAAATTCTTTAGGACCTCCATCTTTAATATAATCAGGGCATTAACTCAGATCCGAGTAGTTTTGTCAAACAAAATGTAGGAACTTCCATATATTCAAAATGATTTGATGGAACCTTGTTCCTACACTGAAGTTCTAACTTGAGCTCAAAAATCTTGAAGCTAAATCACAAGTTAGGTACACTCTTTTGTTGCATGTGTAATACCAATATTCTGATATTACGACATTGCAACCTCCTCCTTCACACAAGCTCCCAGAGTGTACCACCTGACCTAGCTATGCCACAACTCGTTGTCCAAATTTTCTTGACCAACCATACCTGAATATTACATCACAATTTGTTCCTAGGACTGCACATAAAAACTTCATATATTAACCCCTCTTTAAAGCATTCATAAAAATTTCATGAAAATAAAACCATCATCAATGAATCATAATTCTAAACAAACCATAAATAACCCACTTTTAAATGTAATCTCATGTAATTATTCTTTTAGGTGGGTTACTAGACATTTGGCTTCCTAGGAAATACTAAAAACTTAAACCTTTTTGCATGCATCATTACCTAATACTCGATTCCTAACAACTTCAGCTTCTTACAAGAAAAAAAAAATGCCGACATCTAGGTTTCTCCTAGAACCTTCACATTACCTAGACTCTGATTTCTAGACTGCAACACTTACCAAACCTTGCATTAAGATTTGAACCACTCCAGCCTTCTAGTATCTAATGTTTGGTATATCCAACACTTGGTACATTTAGACTCATGAATTATTTCAAGACTTTAATTTAAATTTGATCTCCAATGATCCTTTTGTCAACGAGTACCTACCATAAGCATTATTTTTTTTACTTGGGCCTCCAAGCCTTACAATATTGGGGCATTTTGTGAGACAACACAACACCTAGAAATTACAATCTCTTGATCACATCCAAGTTTACCCATCTAGGATTAGTCATAAATTGACTAAGGAATCCCACTACTTGAGGAATGCCTAGCCTCATATTGACCATAGCATACATCAAGCAACCAACAACACTCGCATAAGAAACTTTGGTCATGTCCTCCATCTTAGTAAATCCTCCACAAAAAGATTCATCCCCTACATCATAAGAAAAAATAACTATCTATAAGTAGACATGTTGAATCTCTCCAACACAAAGTTCACATAATTTGTCTTTCTAAACCAAATATTTCTATGAGCTCTATCCCTTCTAATCTCAATCCCCAAAATACATATTGTTGCATCAAGATGTTTCATCTTAAACTATGCTAGAACTAAGAATTCAAATTTAAAATCATGCCTTTGTCATTCCTAATTAAGAACATATCATCCAAATACAAGAAAATAATGAGAATCTGACCAATATGAATCTTATAGTAGACACAATAGTTAGACTTGGATATAAAAAATCCCAAGGACAACACATACGTGTCAAAAATTTTGTACCACATCCTAGGAGATTATTTTAAACCATACAAAGATTGTGTCAACTTACATACTAGATTATCTTTTCCTTTCACAATGAAATTCTTTGGGTATGACATGTAAATTTCCTCCAAATCACCATGAAGGTTGTCTTCACATTTATTTTCTTGAATTCAAAGTCTAAGTTGTTGCAAGTGATAATACGAAATGAATGGATGGAATCTTAGATACAGGAGATAAAATCTCCTCATAATCTATTCCCTCTACCTGGGAATATCCTTTCATGACCAACCTTGCCTTATCCTTCTCAACACTACCATCAAAACCCATTTTCTTCTTTAATACCCATTTTCATCCAATAGGTTTTCATTCTTTAGAAAAAGGTATTATATTGCATGTAACATTTTTTTTCAATGATTCCATCTCTTTATTCATGGACTCCATTAATGAATCTACATCATGCATACCCATAGCCTCTCTAACTATGCTAGGCTCATTGATGCTAGAAATTAAGGAAAAATATAACTTGAGTCTAACATAGAATACCCAAATCTATCTAGTTTATGCCTTCCTCATTTAGACCTCCTCAACTTATGAGGTTAAGGTTCTTTCTCTTCTTTAGAGCTATCAAAGCCGCTAGAGATCTCCTCATCACCAGGTCCACCAAGAGTGTGTAGTTCATACTTTTCAAGAGTAGGTGGAATTTGAACCACCTCCTTCTCTTTCTCTTCCTTCTCTGGCTATAGATCAACTCTAGAAGGTTTTAGCTAACATAATATAACACTTCTACTATAGAAAACCTTCTCTAAAAGTAGATCCTAAATATTGTGCCCTTTCAAAAAAACACAATATCTGATAAAGATACACATCACTACCTTGTTCCTTGACTTAGATATTTTCACATTAGGAACATGAGCATATGCTTCACAACCAAAGACTCTAGGATTTCTTATTGAGGGCTTCTTACAAAACCACACCTCAAGAGTTATATCTATTCAAAAAGAGATGAAATACTAGATTTGTCAATTAGATAATGTTTAGTAGCAACAAATTCAACCTACAACTATTGTTCAATGCTAGCACCACTCATCATACTCCTATCCCTCTCCATGAACATTCTATTCATCCTCTCTAGAACTTTTTTTTTTTAGGTGTATGGATTTTTATTGTGTCTCTTGATCCCATGGTCCTTACATAACCTATAAAATTATGTAGAACAACACTCACCACCATTATCCTTCCTCAAGAATTTTATTTTTCTACTAGTTTGATTTTCAACCAAGGACTTGAACTCCTTAAACCAACTAAAAAAATTAGATTTACTTCTAGGGAAATACATAAATTTCCATCTAGAATAGTCATATATTAATGATAAAGTGCACATATCTAGACAATGAAGGAACATTAAATAGACCAAACACATCAGAATACACATAATCCAAAACCCTAGAAGATTTTTGAGAACTAGAATAAAATGAAACATGATGTTTTCCATATATATAATTTTCATAAAATAAAACTTGAGATTACAATCATCAAGGCCTTCAACAAGGCTTTTATTTTTATCTAAGACCTTTCTCACCAATATTTCCAAGCCTTTGGTTCCACAACATTGTATTCTCTACTAGGAGCTTAATATCCAAAGAATTAGCACCCTTAGGTACCCAAAAATCATGACCATCATAGGTAGACACCACAGTCTTCTTATTTTCTTTATCTTATCATGAGCATTAGAATCCAAATCCCATTTCTTGAAATTAAAAAAAGTGTTATTGCATTGAATAGTGGATGCATCCATCTTATACAATATGTTAATCCAAACATTGTTAGAAATAAACATAGAACATTTGGTCATCTTGCATCCACCACCTGAGAAAACAACCTACACTCTTACATCACCTAGCTTACTCACTAAGATTAGGTTTCATTCCAAACTAGGGATATGTAATACACCATCAATTACCTTCACTCTACCATCAAGGAATTAGATCCCAACTCTTTCATAGCCAAAAATCTTTAGGTGAGAGCCATCACCTAGATACACCTTCCCATCATTATACTCTTCATAATTTGAGAACCAACCTCTACAAGAGGTCATGTGGAAAGAGACACATGATTCAATTAGCCACACATTTTTCGATGAATGTGTTCCCAAGGCTATATAAAAATAATCTAATCTTTGTATGTGGATGTAGAATCAAATTTAACACATTTCTTATTTTTTCCTCTTTGTAGTATTTCCAAAAATGTATGAATTTCTTACAGTTCTAGCATTTACCCTTGGAAATTTTACTAGGAGACATAGATCTCCTTGGAGACTTGGACTTAGATTGGGTACTGCCAAAATAGTGTGTCTCACTTTTGGGACATCCTGATTTTTTCCTCAAATCACTTATTTTTAGAAAAAATAATTATTCAAGCCTTGTAAACCATTGTAAAAAAAATTCAAAAAACATCTTTTTCCTAGTTATTAATCTCTCTATTTCATCAAAAAAAATAGATTTCAATATATACACAAGTTATGTTTGACGACATACATCTATGTCCAAATTATAGTTTTAGTGACTTCAAAAATTAACTAAAAAAGAAATATGTAACCAAAAATTAGGAAAAATATCTTTTCCCTAGATATTGATGTTAAAAATCAAGATTTTAAACTTTTAAATTTTATCCTCTTTTAAAAAAAAAATGTTTAATGACATAAACATTACTTTATGAAAATGTTGTTTATTATTTAAAACTAGTTATTAAAGGAGATGTCAAGAAGTATTCATGATTTATTTTAGAAGAGAATTTAAAAAATATATTTAGAATCTACACACAAACTATTATAAATCACTAGTTCACATCATCTTCAAATTCCTAATTATTTAGCTGCTATATGTCTTGGAAGGTGAAGATTTAGTTAAAAATATTGATATAAATGAGACAGTGCAGGATCATGGGGGTCCAAATGAGGCCCTTAAGTGGCAATAAATGTTAGATAAATAGAGTTAGTAAACTTGACATAAAAATTTGAATAAGTTATTAACATAATTTGAAAAATATGTAAGAACATAATTTTTAGTAAATTGAATGTAGTTTCTAAGATACTATTCCTTTTTTGGAAAAAAATAAATCTATTTGGTGAAAATTTGAAATTTCAATGCAGTAGTACTAAATTTTTAGGTAAAATGAAAAGCAAGTGTTTGTTTGACCAACCTAAGTACAAGCAAATTTTTTTTTTTTTTTTTAAACTTTCAATATAAGTAGAGGACACATGGTCGAATGTGCCCCATTTTTTTGTAATTTTTTTGCAAGTAAATAATTAGTTATATTTTTTTTATTAATTTTTTTTTTAAATATTAAAACTTGATTTTTTGACCACCATAACTTGGTCAAAAAATTATTAAATTCAATTTCTCTTTTTTTTTCCAATATTATGGGAAGCATAAAATGTGTTGCATTTTTCGGATTAAAAAATGTGAAATTAATTAAGAATTATAGATATTTTTCAATCAACCTATCAATCAAGACTTTAGTCAAAATGTATGTGTAGTATAGAAAAAAGTATCCCTTATTCTCACTTAATTTGGGATGAGATTAGCACAAGGAGAAACACATTATAATCCACTATTGGAGAGGATGGGAAGAAAAAAATATGAACCGCAATTTTAGGGGTCCTCCATTTGACTCCAATGACACTTTTTTGAAAAAATCTATCTATTATGTGAATACAAGGGATTCTTTTGGTACAAATGGCATGAATAGACTTTTTTTTTCTCATCCACTGGCTCCTTCAAGTTTTTTCCCTATTTCATGCACTCATCATAGGAAGATTTTTGGGGGAAAACAATTTTTTTTTATATTTGTGGTTCAGACTCTGCATCCTCAGGGAAGTCTTTGGAGTCTTCTCATTCTAGGAATTGGTCAAAGGTAATTTCTGGCTTGCACTCTCTATCCACCTTTTCTAATTCTATTCCATTTAACCCTAGAACTCCCTTCATTCCAAATCCTTCTAATTTGCATCCAGCCTCTTTCCCTAATTTTATCCCCATTTCACATCTGAGGCCTTTCAATTTGAAACCTTTGGTTAAGAATCCTACGTATTTTCCTAACGCCATCCCTATTTTTAATTCTAGATGCTCTTTTCAATTTAGGTTTTGGATAGACTACCTCCTCAGTATCGCTTAATCCCATTTCAGAAGTTGAATTCTCATCAAGTTTATCATTCTAAAAAAAAAAGGTTTTTTTTCTGATAAGAAGGTTCTTGGTTTTAGTTAAATTGTGTTTAAAGATAAAAAGGTTTGGAATGATGTGAGATGGATTCCCAAGATTTCCAAAGGTTCATTTAGTGGTGGGGGGGGGGGGGGGGGGGCGGTCATCATGTTACCCTCATAGACGAATTACTGCAGCCTCAAACTCATGAAATTCAAGAACTAGCTCTTGTTTGTAAGTTCTGGAAATTCTCCCTTGATGTTACTATCTTGCAAAATTGGGTTTTCCAAACTTGGGTTGGAGCTAATCAGGTTTTTTTATCTTATCAAAGGAAAATATTTTTTTGTGGTCATTTTTGCTTCTAAAGATGATAGAAATGTTGTATTTAGAAATAAAACTTGGATGTGTGAGGGATATGGATTGTTTTCTTTTCTTTGGACTCTTAATTTTGATCCCTCTCAAAATATGATTAAGTTTATACCATTTTGGATTCAACTTCAAGGATTTCCTCTTGAATACAAAGAAACTCATCTTATTGAGTTGTTGAGTAACCAATTTGGTATCTTCCTACATTAGGACTTGCACTTTTTAACAAATCCTTCATTACCAATAAGGGTTTGTATTCTTCTTGATGTTTCTAAAACTCTTCCTTCAGTTTTGAATATGAAATCTAAGCATGGACTCTAGAAACGATCACTTTCCATTAAAGATACACTTGTATTTTTTTCTAATTGTCACTTTCCTATCCATCCCACTTCTAATTGTGAGGTCTTTATGGATTATGGTGGGTAATCTTCATCTCAAAATCCCTCTCCTAAGTGTAAATCTAATGATCAATAAACTAATCCTCTTAAGGATTCTAATCTAATAGATGATCATTCTAAATATGGTAATGAGATGGTTATCTTTGATGGAATGGTGGGTTGTAATGTGGAGATGAGTGCTAAGGATGCTAAGAAATATTTGGATAACAATATTCCTTCAAAGATTCTAGTTGTCTCATTTGTTGTTAATTGGTCAGATGTGTTTAATATGATTTCACAAAGAAACTCATGCATGGGGTATCAAATATTAGAAGTACTCCTATCAATGATGGTCCTACCATGTCATCTTTCAAGGTTTATGATGTTTCAATTCTTTCCAAGAGCCCTCAAATGTATAGGACCCTCAATATTTCACTAGTTCCAGGTTGGGAAAAGATGTTTCTTTCTTTGCGATTCTTATTTCAAAATATTCTTAACTTATTTGTTCCTAAAATCAAGTTTGATACCCCTCATCAACTACATCATTTTTCTTCTCTGTTAACAATGGGTATCTCAAATCTAGTTCTTGAAAAAAAAAGTTGATGGGGTGGATTTCATTGATTTTTATTCAATGATAGAAGAGGGAAATTTAGAAGGTATAGAAAATAAGATAACTTTGATGGTTGGGTCAAAATAAATCAATGAAATTGCAGAGGTAGTCAAGAGGGAATTTGGGGGCAATGTAATTTCAAAATCCTTAGTTTCAAACCCTAAACTAAAGGATTCCATAGTTGTTGATAACACACTAGTTGCAAAACTTTCTGATGTTGTCAATGCAAGTTCACAAGGGGATCAAGGAGTGTAGGAATTTGATTTCTCCACTTCTTTATACATTGCTTAGTCACCCTATCTATCTCCATCTCAAAAGTCACCTGGTAAAAGAGGCTATAAGTCAAATGTTGTTAAGCTTTAGGAGGAGATTGCAATGGGTAAACAAACCACTTTGGATGGTAATATTAAAAAAAGGTTGATGAGAGCCTGTAGCTCTTCAACCACAACATGAAAATATTATCTTGGAATATTAAGGGCTTAAATGCTCCTAGCAAGAGAGCCCGAATCAAACAACAAATTGATTCTTCTGGGGGCCGATATTGTTCTTCTTCAAGAAACTAAGTTTTCTTTGGAAAATTTAACCTTAGTCATCACTAAATGGTCACAGTAGAAATCTTGTCATTCCATGGCACAAGGAGCATTGGGAGGGCTAATAACATTATGGAATTCAAGGGCTATTATTTTGGAGTCCATCTCAACTAAACCAAATTGGCAGTTATTAAAGGCAATTCATTTGCAGTTCTTGTTGTTTAATGTTTATGCCCCCAACTCTACTTTTGGTAAGAAGTTGGTTTGGGATGCATTGTCACAAGCATTGGAAAAGTATGGTGACAACAAGATCATTATGGCTAGTGATTTTAATCCTTTATTATCTTTAGAGGAAAAGCAAAGAGGTATTATTCCTCCACCTAAAACAATTGAGGAATTTAGTATTTTTTTTCAAAATAATGCTCTTATTAACATCCTTCCTATAAATGGTAAGTTAACTTGGAAAAATAAAAAGAAAGATTTATGTCATATATGTCATGTCCCTTCTAGTTGAAATCTCTCATTTCTAGGGTAGTCTGTATATGTGACCCTCATTAAGTGATAGGTTGCATAGAGGGTCATGTGGGAGCTTGGCTCCTTAGGTTAGCGATATTTGATCAGTTGGCTTTCGTTCGGGCTCGTTTGGACACTTCTAGCCCGAGTTGCTATTTTTAGCAGTTTCTGGCACTCAGCCTGGGACCCCTGCTATTTTTAGCAGTATGGATGGATTACGTGCAGGATCACTTCATTGTTCATTAGCCGGATAGTTTGTGCATGGTGAATATTGAGAGAAGTTATTAATATTTAATTGATTTAATTAAATATTAATTATTATTAGATTTATAATATAAAGTTATAATATTATTATATTATAACTTAAGTGATTTACAGTTGAGGGTAAGCCCATCATTGGAAGGGGAACCATTTGACGATTAAATTTATAATTTAAAATTTGGCTAGAGACTATTGAAATTAAAATAAGTTCAAACTTTAATGAATTCCCTATTATTAAGGAAATCGCACTTTTTAGTGTGTATAAGGAATTTGCATTGGAAATGGAGCCATTATGATTATTGTGAATTGAAAATTGATCAAGTCTTGAGCAGAGCACAGAAGCCTAGGGTTTCAGTCTCGAAGCATTGGGGAACGAGCCATCTCCAGTGAGAGCGATTCAGAGGGTGTGAGATATCATCTGATTTATTGCCAGATAAGAGATTTCTTCATTCAGAAGAAATTACAGAGCTTCATAGTTGATTCAAACATCAGAGTTATTTGTCAGGGTTTCATCCAGAAAGCAGTTGTTAATTAAGGCGCATCATATTCTTGAGTCTGGAGATTCCAGAGGAGGCCGTACCATTGTACTAGCTGCTGTACCAGGGCAGTACTTTCTTGCAGCAGGCCGTACTTCCTTCATTTGAGCCGTACTAGTGTCTCGAGGAAAAACGCCTTTCATTCAGGCCTTCTACCATCATTACTGGAGGCGCCTAAGCATTTGGTTCATATCCGGAGCACCAGACGGAGGGAGAAGCAGTTATTCATCTCAGCCGTACCATTGCAAGAAGATCATTTATTGCTGCAGAAAAACCAGGTTTTTTTTATCAAATAAAGTGTTGCCTTTTTGATTGCATGTAACTGGATCTTTATTGTAATCATCTCAGAAGATTAAATATTAGTCAAGCATCAGTATTTGCAATAGATTCTCGTATTTCCGGAGTTGTATGAATTTATCTAGATTTTATATCATTATTTTGCAAAATCGCCATTTTCAATATTTATGCAAAAACACCAAAAAAACCAAAAAACTTCAAAATCAAACAAAAAACAGTCAGAAACGGAAACAAGGGAAACAAGGGGTTTCTACAGTGGTATCAGAGCTAAATCCTGCCATCCTAAGGGTTTAGCAGTCTTATGCAGCCAGAACAGTTTGGGTCTCATAGGTATTACACACGCAGACGTGCTCTGATTGACAGGCAACAGAGTTTGAGC
>VDFB02195052.1:0-21854 GCA_007258455.2 Sequoia sempervirens
TATGATTTCATAAATTTAGCATCTCAAATTTATTTTTATTTTTGTGTAAAATGAAACCAATTAACACAAAGATTTAATGTTATTCTATACATGCAAATGGCCTCCAAATGTGTACCAAGATCAAAATTTGAAACTAGTAAAAATGAATTATTGGAAAACTGCAAATTTTCTATATCTTCTGACCGTACAATTTGTACTACCTATACAGTTCTATACATTCCCAAGGCAAATCTATTCTTGAGGACCATTTCAGCAGTGCAACAATCAAAATCTCAGAATTTTGCCTCAATCACATCCGAAAATGCCTATGAATTTGTGCTGCTTTCTTCTTTATCAAAATTTTAGGTTTTGGATATCAGTTGCAGATCTGTTCCTTGAGAATTTGACCATAGAATTCCTCTCCTATGCCTCTCCTTATCTTCTTTGGACACTAACATGCTAACCCATCTGATAAAATGAGAAAAAAGCAAGCAAATATGTTAGACAAACTCAAAAATAGACTTGTTGAACTATTGGAAAATAAAATGAGTGTAGAGTCGTAGACATAGAGTGAGAAAGATGACCCACAGAAAGATGAAGCTTGTGTCTTCCTTCTACTTCACATTGCCACAGTAGCTCCAACAAAGGGAATGTTAATTGGATATTGAGGAAATACAGTCTGATGAAAAGACTATTCAGCTTTTCATCTCAACTCCAATGCCTGCTTCTCACAGTCAAGCTCTTACCACCTTTCCTCATAGATATTTCGTCTATTTGTATGCATTGAATCGGTATGTTTCAATAAACATTTACCATTCAATAAAGCATTTATAACAGTGCTTGTGCCTATATCATTGTGGCAGATAATGTTCGTGACTAATTTTCAGAATTATACATATTTTTTTAATCTGCTAAAACCCTGGATCCTGTATTTTGAAAATATTCTACTACAACCCCTTCACTGTCATCAGAACTCCCACTTCTAGTGACTTAACTTTTTATGAGGTTGTAGTGCCCGGCAGCAAAATATTCATATTTAAGAATTGTGGATGATCAACTCCTCTCCATATACGTTTAAGAAAGAGAAGAATAGATGGAAGAAAGGAAAAAGACGTGACAAAGTAAGAATGGAGAGAAAACCTGATGTGTAAGAGATCTTACATGCAATGCTAATCATTTTTTTTATTGCTCCAAACATAACTCATCAATCAGAGATAGAATATCTGACTACATCCACTCAAATCAGATTCTTAAAGTATTTGTCTTTAACTAAGTTCACATTGTATAAAATTAAAAAGATAAAACTTTCAACAATGTAATTTCCTAGAAACAGTGCACTCTTAAGAATATACACCTACTGTCATGACTCCTGTTGCTGCACTGATTCCAGCTTCCCCAAAGAGTGCTGTTGCTGCCTTAGTCACAAGTGCAGTTGCCCCAATGTTTACAACACTAGAGAGATGAGATTGATTAGATCTTTATGATCAAACTCAAATCTAACAACAGGAAAATGAAAATCAAAAGCAATGAATAACTAGATAGCAATGTACGTTGTGCCAATGAGAATAGTTGTAAGAAATCGAGTAACATCCTGGCGAAGCAATCGAAAAACACCATCTTCAGGTTCTTTCTCAGCTAGCTCCTGAACCTGAGAGAGGAAGAAAATAGTCAAGAGTGAGAATTCTTTACTACAAATTCATGCAGTATCATAATCATTGTAGTAAAAGAAACCATGCAACCCAAAGTTGGAAATATTTTAACTTCTCATACCTTCTATCTTCATGTCTACTAGTTGTAGACGTGCAACGGAACATACCACAAGCATACTTCCAAATGTCAATGACATTTAAAATCTAGGAATATAATTCAATTTAAAGGGAAAGGAGAATATACAAACTACCAGAAAGATTCTTTTTCTGTGAAACTAAAATGATGGAACACATATGAATGCATGCATACAAGTAAAAGGAGTAACTTAGATATCGTGTTGGAATATGAATAGTTGTTTTTGGATTCGATTGTGTAAGCTTTTTTTAATCAACATTTCGAATCACACTCTGTGATCCATCATCAGGATAGAGAGCTCAAGGATATGAAAATTTGTTGCAGACCTAACAAGTATAAAAAGAGGCAGAAGAATGTGAGAATCTCTACATCTTTTGAGAAAAGATGTAGAGATTCTCACATTCTTCTACCTCTTTTTATACTTGTTAGGTCTGCAACAAATTTTCATATCCTTGAGCTCTCTATCTTGATGATGGATCACGGAGTGTGATTCAAAATGTTGATTCAAAAAAGCTTACACAATCGAATCCAGAAACAACTATTCATACTCTTATGGATATACAAATTTAACACTTTAATCTAATGGAAGTTCGGGGGGATGATTAGAAATTCAAAACTTCGTGACAAGTGTCGATGTGTACCAATACACAAATTAATAATTAGGCATTCTCTTCTTTATCTATATGAACCTAGAGTAATAATCTCTATGGCTATATCTTTTTGAGCTCATTATTCCTCTTAGCATCTCTTTGATGTGTGTCTCACCAATTAATTACAACCAAATGTTAGAACTTGGGTTACATTGTTTTCAAGTTTATGTTTGATGTCAACAATTTTTTTGAACTAAACTACCATTCTTTTTCATTTTAATTTCTAAACTTAAAAAAACAAATGGTGTAGTGATATTTTGGTGTGTTTATTATTGCAAAGTCCCAAGTTCAATTCCCACCCATGATAAGGTGGACAATTTGCTCAATGGACTCTCCATCAATGAGGCGCAATAATAATGTGGTTAAAATCATGAGCCTGCTTAACATGCTTAAATTCCTATCCTTAGTAGGGGGCCACATTCAAGTTGGTTGTAATGTCCCCAATATAGCCCTACACTATTCAGTGATTGATAACCTATTTCCAGAGGCCCGTAGGCTAGTCAGAAGTGGAAATTAGGATTTCTTATTTTATAGGAGGTTTCAAATGAGCTTTTGATGGCTTGCATGCAGGAGTTTGGCATTGAGCTTTTTGGAGCTTTCTAGGTTTTTGGAGAGCTTCAGGGTGTGGTAACATGCATTTCTATCTGGTAATTTGCATGCAGGAAATGTTTCTAGGTTTTTTTGGGTTTTCAAAGATCTTCAGAGGGGTGTAACATGCATCTTATTCTATCAACCTTTCCAGACACTTACCCTTTTTAGTAAGTCATGACAGCGGCCCGGTTTATGTTCAAATGGAATTTGGAAACACTTAATATTTATAGTAGTTAGCTATTTTTGGTAAGTTCTATCTTTGGCAGTGTCATCCTAGCAGCAGCTCAGTCATTTCCAATCCATCATTCTATTTTTGGTAGTGAGGCAGTTCAGTTTGGGCATTGGCTTCTTCTTTCCTTTTGGAGCTAAGTTTTAATAACTTATCATTTTTCAATGTTGCCTTTTGGACCCCGTTTCTAGGCGATCAACTTCAAGTTGTTTTAAAGAGTGGGCTTGTCTTAGACGCCTAGGATGAGGAATAAAGTGTGTTAATTAATATTTTATATTCTCCAAAAAGGTTGGGCGTCCCCCTTGAGTAGGTGAAGTGTTTCATATTCTTTTCTTGGAGGTTACAGTGGTGATTCAATTGCCAAGAAGAGTCTATTTATTGAGGCCTTGCTCCTTCATTTGTATCTTTTGGAAATTAAACATAATGTTATGCTGGTGAAATATTTTCAGAGCTTGCTCGAAGGAACACATACCTCCTAGTTTGTTCCTTCCAGTCTTCATGCTTGAAAGATAGTACCTAGCTGGACTTATTGAAGACTGTGCTTCACTCAAGAGTGTAGATTGAGCTTCAATTTCTGATTTATCTAAGCATTGTTGTTGTATAATCTGTTTAACTGTTGCTGGTTTGTGCTTGGCTGTAGCACGTTTTCATTCATAGCTCATTGGGAGAATTTCTCTTGGTTCTAGGTATTAGCCCTGCTAGGGTGCCCCTTTGCACAAAGTTTCATATTTTTTGAAGGTGTTTATGAATTTCTAGAGCCGGTCGCCCCTCTTAGAAGATTGGGGTTTTCACTGTGGTTGCATTGGGAAGCGTGCACAAATAATCCAGAGATATTTGGCAAGGTTTCTACATTGGTACTTGATCGCCTAGCTCCTAGCTTGTGTTTGCATTCAGTTTCACTTTCATCGGAGGTGTTTGGAGAGAGATATGAACATTTTGGTGAATTCTATACTTCTGGTCTGATTTTCTGTACAATATTGTTTCTTATCAGATCTGATTTATTGCTGTTATGAGCTTATTTGCTAATCATTTACATGTTATATTAGTTAGAGAACATGTCTCTAACATTTTGATGTAATTAGTCTCAAAAACTGAATTGTTGTGCAGTTGATTATCCATTTTGTAAAGCTGGTTTAGTAGTACTAATAGCTATTTATAATCTACACTTTATATTCTTGTTTATACTCCCACTGAAGAAGTGGTTGAGTCTGATTTTTACTTTCAGCACTTGTTTTTTAATTCCCCCCGTTGAATAAGTGGTAGTGTGGATTCATGGTTGGCTTGCCTCCTTATTAATTGTTAATATCTCCACTTCCGCTACATAAGTGGTAGAGTTTGTAATTTCCTTTCATTATATGGTCGGCTCGCCGCCTATGTTCAGTTGCAATTACATTCCAATTTGCTAACAATCCCCGACATTCTATGCTCTCACCTTGCCCACATTGGGATCTTGGTGATCAAAACGTGAAAGGTTACTATTCTTGCTGGTTTATATTTGGAGCTAACGCTAACGGTGGTAAAATTGTGCTAATATTCTCACAAAAAAACTTAAGGGGATATTTCAGTGGTATCAGAGCTTGTTTTCCTGCCATCTTGTGAATTCAGTGCTTCATTTGTCAAATGAGTGACAGGGAAATCCGATACTACACTAGAGGGTAGAACAGAATTCAGTTTCAACTTCCAGAAGTTCCCAAAGATGATACATTTTCTGAAGTTTAGAAACCGTGAGATATCAGATTTAATCATGGCTTCTGAAGAAGAAAAGCATTTTGCAAGGTCACTTTACAACATAGGAACAAGGCTCAATGAAGAGTGTCAGACAAGGGATGATGAAGTAAGTGTTCTTCATATGTTAGAACAATGTTTGAGCCAAGTGAAGAAGTCACCTTTTGAGATGATGAAGAAGGCATTATCCCCTGCAATGACCTCTCTGAATAATCCTTATTGGTTGAGGCATCTAGATCTTCATGCCTCACTGAAGTGATGAGAATCTTGGCACCCTTGGTGCCCTATGATGATGAAACTATGAAGAGAGTTCTTCATATGATTGTGGAAAGCTTTCAAGATCTTCATGAAACTAATAGCAATCAGTACTCTAGAAGAGCTGCTATATTGAAGACATTTTCAAAACTTAGAACAAGTATATTGCTGATAGATTTGGGTATGCAAGATCGAATATATTATTTGATCCATTACCTCTTCATTTCAACTTGGAGTAAACAAGAGGAGGATGTAGTTGCAGCAATGAGAAACATTTTTGTTTTAACTATCAATGAGATCGATGACATTCCAAAATCTATCCTATCTTTTCTGCTAAACATTCATGAACAAAAAGGAAAGAATTCTTCTACTGTTGGTATGTTGATCAAAGATTTGTTCAATCAATGTGAGGGAAAATTAAAGCCTCACTTGAAGAAGACAGAGCAGATAAATGAGGTGGTCATTAATGTAGAAGACAGGAATAAAATGTTGTTTCTCAGTGATTTTATGGCGGTTTCTCAGGATGTACAAATTGATATTGTAAAGGTCCACCCCAAAATGCATATAAGTTTTTTCGATTTTTACCAATCAAACTACTTGGGCATTTCGTCAAACAGTTTATTGCAATAATGTTTGTTGTATTTACATACTCTTTCACCATAGACAATTATTCCACATGTTTTTCAACATTGTTAACATTCACATTTCAACTTTACTAGATTGGTCACAAAGTTTTTTTGAATATCAGAAAACCAGGAACAGAAATACTAATATTTAATGGCTACAGAAAATACAATATATAAATTGTTGACCTGTGAAAAGTTACAATTTTCATGCAGTCTCTCAATCTTCCTTTGGCAACTCCACCTGCTTAAAATCCAAAAGAATGCAATGGTCCTCTTCTAATATCTCTGACTTAGAAGTAATGCGGTTTCCCTTTCGGTGCACAACAATGTGGTTCAATTTGCTGTACCTTTTGGTATAATTGATAATATGGGCAAACTCTTTCTAACTTAATGTTTCTAGGAGCCAAACATCAATACCAATCCTTCAATATAAAGACCTGGAAAATCTAATTTAAATCAAATACTCTTGTGCGAGCTCCTTCAACAAGTTACGATTTTTAATCTCCACCGCCCTGCTTAATACTAACGACTCAATTTGAAGATGACGCTTCAATGAAGATTTAGATTGTTCATGATTTCCTTTATCATAGCGCCTCCCTTCTCTATAATAAGTCGTGGTAGCTCATATTCCCACTTCTTTAATTGGCGGTTCTTTCCAATGTTCTTTAAGTCCACGATAGTTCAATGGATGATCAACCCTTCAGAAACCTTACGCAACTTTAATTTATAGACTGTGGTGTGATAATAATATCAACTTGTATCATTTTGAATTCCTAAAACGGTTTCTTAAATGGTGCGCCCTGTATATTGCTAATTCTTGATCTCAGGCACGTAGGCATATGAAGATCAAATTGATTGCTCTCATAAAATACTCGGCTTCAAAGTACATCCAAACGGACCTTAAGCAGCTCTGTTAATTTTTGACTTCTTTTTGGGTGGGCAATTCACCATGGCAGCTTTTTCTTGCATTAGCCATAGAATAAATTTAATTAAATCTATCTTTTTCAATATTGTACCAGTAGCTTCCTGCGGGCAGGTTTCCCACCTCATCACGATTACCTCCACCAATTTTCCCACGATCTCCTTTTGGAATGGCCAATGTTACACAACATCAAACCCAAGTTCCCCTCGTGGATGTATGAGCCACTGATTTCAAAGCGTTCCTTGATTTAATATGCCTTCCAAAACATCTAATTTCCACATGAACTCAGGATATTTTTACATTGGTAGTTACTAGATATCAACACTCTTCAGAATGCGGTAGCTCCATGGTTTCAAGCTTGAACCTCCTTTGATATAAATTCGGCTTCGATTTCTTTATATAGCCGTTGCTCAAGATATAAAACCAGTTTCACCGGCCTATAAAGGTAAGCATTCTGGCGATAAAGCTATCTTCCCTAATAGCTCATTAGATCTTCTAAATGTGTAAGCCTTCAAATGTACCATGATATCCAGATATTGAAGGATGATGATCAACTCTTATGAAGCTGCTATACCGGAATATTCTTGGATATCACCACACAATAATCTTAGTCACAATGATTGCGCTAATCCTTAGGTTCATGCAGCTGACTTTGTCGAGTATCTAAAACATTGCCAGTGTATGGATTAAAGTTCTCGTCTCCTCTCAAAGTAATTTGACCTCTTACTGAAACTAGCCCTCTTGGAAAATTGGGCTTGGCAGCCCAGATACAGATAATTAAATTTTGCAGTAGTAAAAAAATTATATACAATCCTCTTTGAATATATATATACTGATGACAACACCCAACAAATGTAATACTTTGCATGTAATAGGCTTTGCACAATTATTCTGCCTACACTCCTGATACCCAACTAGAAAAATCAAAACAATTAAAACCTAGCGTAGCTTCTGTGTGAAACGATCCGCTATCGACCAGGGAACATCTTCCACTTCCAAAGTCAATCTACTTTCAGAGGTCACCCCACCTCAGAAAGGTTGTGAACCACATTCACCACAATGAACCTCTTCTCCAAATTCCAAAAACAAGCCTAAACCTACAATGAGCTCTCCTGGAAACTTTTATTATTTTCTCCTTGTAACTCCTTGTGACCTCTTGAGTTCTCATTCTTTCCCTTTTTCCACTTTATATTTAAATTCTTTTGAGAATTCACTTGTAAAAAAGTAACTTAATTGATTTCACTCAACTTTAATACTTAAATCACTTTTAACAACATTAAATAATTAATTTAAGTTGCCTTTATATTTTTAACCTCCATGGCAACTTTAAATTAATTATTTAATTATATGCTAGCTCAAATTTGGGGACATTACAGTCCACCCTTCTCAAATATTGCTTGTCCTCAAGCAATCTCTGACACATACAAAATCACATTTAAGACAACCGAAACCATTTGTAATTCCAAGATCCCAAACCAATCTTTTGAAGGAAACTACCAAGTGTGGTTATGCTTTGATAAAACCATCAGCTCCACCATAATCCAATGTCCCGAAGACTCAACATGTGATCCTACAAAACAAGCAACCTCTAATCCCAATCTGAAGCAAGTCTAAAATTTGAAATTTGCACCACGAAAATTCACTTGCCAAGACACCTCAAAAAATTCAAATCTGCAATCCTTCTATCCGACATGAACCTGGACAGTAGGACAATCACTCTGCTCAACCTTAAAGAATGATCCTCCTCAACAAACATCGTGAAATTCCATAAATGATGAAGATAGTTTTCTAATAAACTGCTTAAAAAATTGCCATACGCAATATGCAACAATGTGAAAATTAGAAACAACCAAGTCATATCAGAAAATTCTTCAACACTTCGCTGCCATGTAATCTGCAAGTACTGAAAATGCATCAACTTGTTAGCCAATTTTGTAAAAATCAGATTTTCAATGTTAGAACAGCAGTTGTAATAAAGGAAACTTCTTGTAGGAAAAGATTGTGAGCCAAAATTTGATTAAAAAAACTTCTCCAATGGCGGGGTTATCATCTTTATCAAACTCCCTTTGATACATGAACCCCTTATTGGCTGAATGTTCCTTAAAATTCAAGAATTCAATTGTTTGATGTGGGCTCCAAAATCTATCAATATCCCGAATCTCTCCAAAATGAAGAATACTAAAATCATTACACCTTATTTCACATCTATGAAGTTTCTCAATCACTTCAACTAATTTCTTAGTCTCCATTATCCTTGTATCACTTGTTTATTGGAAGTGGCTGCAATAGAAATCGAATTTTCAGCTTTGTATAATGAAAAGTGAGTCATACTTAACTACAAACAAAGATCATCAACCTCTTTTTCCTTTTCTACAGCATACTTGAACGCAAGATCCCTATCCTTAAGCAATTGCACATAACCTGTTTTCATTATTTTCAAAGCTTTTTTGATAGAGTACAAGTGAGTAGGAGAGACTCCCCTTGCAACTCCCTTTTTCCTCTCCTCAATTTGAGCTTCCCAAATGAGTTCTTCAATGAATTTATGTGTATGATCAAAACGTGATAGGGCTGCAACAATCATATCTTCGATAACCTTCATCTTTTCCTTCAAATCATATGACTCATTGGGCAAAGGATTATTCTCAACTTCATGCAGCAATATTTCTGGCTTCTCTTCAATAACATAGCTCTCAACATCAGTTACCTTGATTACATCCTCAGAAGGAATTTCATCAACTATTGCAATTTTTTTTTCTTCCACTTGCTCCTCATTAACCATGTAAGGTTTCAGTTTTGCCCCACATTATTTGAACATAGTATTGACCAACTCATAAGCAGCTGAAGAAGTGTCCTGTTCTTGCTTCAGGACAGCCAACAACAAGGTTATGATAGGCTGAAAAATCACATCACTTCCATTGATAGCTTGAACCATAATAGTTTTTATAGCTGCAATAATATCATCATTATGTTCTTTTCTGATTGTAGCAAGGAAATAGTAAAACATGTTATAGATCAAGTCATGCAATTCAAGGTCTAGCATAACGTTACTCAATCTGATATTTGCAAAAAGTTTTGAGTATTGCAACCCTTGTAGAAAAGTGACGATTTTTTACATCACCCAAGCCCTAAAAGTTATCCGCCATTAATTGAATTACCTCTTTCATTATGTTATCATCATAAGGAACTTCAGGAGTCAATATTCTCAAAACTTCATTCAAACAAGAAGTAACCAGCAACCTTACCTCTTCATCATCATGTCTCAACCACTTGTGCTAACCCAAGGAAGTCACTGCAGGAACAAGAGCGATCTGCAATATGCTAGAAGGTGACTGCTCAACAATGATCAAACACTCTTTTGTTTCTTTCAATGTGGCCAAAACATCTTTCTTTGACTGAGATGGGTTACTGAGTTTACTACCTAATTCGTGGAGTAATCTGGCCAACCATTTTCTATTCCTTGTCACCATGCTACAAACTAAAACTCAATTTTGTGTTTTACCCAACAGGCTGTAGAAAATTTATGAGCTCTGATACCAATGTAAAGGTCTACACCAAAATGCATATAAGTTTTTACGATTTTTACCAATCAGACTACTCGGGCATTTCATCAAACAGTTTATTGCAATGATGTTTGTTGTATTTACATACTCTTTCACCATAGAAAATTATTCCACATGTTTTCCAATAGTGTTGACATTCCATTACAACTTTACGAGATTGGTCACAAAGTTTTCCTGAATATCAAAAAACTAGCAACAGAAATACTAATATTTAATGGCTACAGAAAATACAGTATATAAACTGTTGACCTGTGAAAAGTTACAATTTTCATGCAGTCTCTCAATCTTCCTTTGGCAACTCCACTTGCTTAAATTCCAGAAGAATGCAATGGTCCTCTTCTAATATCTCTAACTTGGAAGTAATGTGGTTTCCACTCAGCAGATACGCACAACAATGTGGTTCAATTTGTAGCACCTCTTTGGTACAGTCGATAATATGACAACTCCTTCAGCAATGTTACAAGGCCAAACATCAATACCAATCCTTCAATATAAAGACCTGGAAAATTTAATTTAAATCAAATACTCCTGTGCAAGATCCTTCAACAAGTTACAATTTTTAATCTCCACCGCCCTACTTAATACTAGCAACTCAATTTGAAGATGACGCTTCAATGAAGATTTAGATTGTCCACGATTTCCTTTATCATAGTGCCTCCCTTCTCTATAATAAGTCATGGTAGCTCATATTCCCACTTCTTTAATTGGCAGTTCTTTCTAATGTTCTTTAAGTCCACGATAGTTCAATGGATGATCAACCCTTCAGAAACCTTACGCACCTTTAATTTATAGACTACAGTTGGATAATAATATCGGCTTGTATCATTTTGAATTCCTAAAACGGTTTCTTAAATGGTGCACCTTGTATATTGCTAATTCTTGATCTCCCGACATATAAGCATCGACATATAGTCAAATTGATTGTTATTCATAAAAATATCGGCTTCAAACTTTCAACAGACCTTAAGCAGCTCCCGTTAATTTTTTGACTTCTTTATGGGTGACTGATTCACCTTAGCTCTTTTTTTTCCACGTCACTTCACACAAGACAAATTTAATTAGATCTGTGTCTTCAATCTTGTACCGGCGGCAACTATACAAGATGGCTTCCCACCTCATACGATACCTCCCACCAATTCGCCACGATCTCTTTTTGGAGTCTTCCAATGTTACATGACATTCAGCAAGTTCCCTACATGGTTGTATGAGCACGGTTTCAAAGAAAGACATTTCCTAGACATTTCCTTGATTTAATATGCCTTCTGAAACTTCTAATTTCCCACGAACTCTAGGGATATTTTACATCATGTGCAGTTACTGGATATCCAACTCTCTTCAAGAATACGATAGCTCCATAGGTTCAAGCTTCAAACCTCCTTTGGTATTAAATTCCTGACTCAATTTCTTTATCCGACGTTGCTCATGATATACCCAACAATTCCTCAGCCCTTTAAAATAACATTCATAAGCGGTAGCTTGGTCTTCCTAATGGCTCATTCATCTTCTAAATGCGTCGCCTTCAAATGTACGCAGTATTCCTGATATTGAAGGATGATCATCAACTCTTATGAACTGCTACACCAAAGATATTCTTCAAATATCACCGCACAATAATCTTCAGAATGCAATATTGATTGCCTTAATCCTTCAATTCGCTGCAGCTAACTTTCTCGAGTATCTAAAACATTGCCAGTGTATTATATGCAGTGTATGGATTAAAGTTCCCATCTCCTCTCAAAGTAATTTGACCTCTTATTGAAACTAGCCCTCTTGGAAAATTGGGCTTGGCAGCCCAGATACAGATAATTAAATTCTACAATAGTAAAAAAATTATATACAATCCTTTCTGAATATATATATACTGATGACAACACCCAACAGATTTAATACTTTGCATGGAATGGGCCTTGCACAATTATTCTGCCTACACTCCTGACACCCAACTAAAAAAATCAAAACAATTAAAACCCAACATAGCTTCTGTGTGAAACTACCCGCTATTGACCAGCGAACATCTTCCACTTTTGTAGCCGATCTACTTTCAAAGGTCACCCCACCTCAAAAAGGTTGTGAACCACGTTCACCACAATGAACCTATTCTCCAAATTCCAAAAACCAGCCTAAACCTGCTATGAGCTCTCCTGGAAACTTTTATTCTTTTCTCCTTGTAACTCCTTCTGACCTCTTGAATTCTCATTCTTTCCCCTTTTCCACTTTATATTTAAACTCTTTTGAGAATTCACTTGTAAAAAGTAACTTAATTGATTTTACTCAACTTTAATACTTACGTCACTTTTAACAACATTAAATAATTAATTTAAGTTGCCTTCGTATTTTAATCTCCCTAACAACTTTAAATTAATTATTTAATTATATGCTGACTCAAAATTGGGGACATTACAGATATGCATTTGTCTACACATGCTAAGGATGAGTGCAATGAGGCAACATCAGTTTTGGATATACATGAAGAATCTATAACAAGTAATCAAGAAAACCTCCTTGGTATGCTTGTGAGTACTAATAAAGAAATCACTAATATACCTTCACATGATGGGCTTATTGAAGGTAAGAAGGATAGAATCTTCAAAACAGCTAATATTGATGATTCTTTACTTTATTATGGTGATTGTGGCATGGGTGGTTTTGAGTTTGATCATCAAACTAAGCTCTTGGAGAAAGATACTTATGAAGATATCAATTTTGGTGTGTTGGGGGGTGTTTTATTCAAAGAGTCACCATTCCAAGAGGAGTATGAAGGGCATGTTCTTTTTTATCAAAATAATCAGCCCTACAGCATTTGGGATCCGCGTGTGAAGGCACCTATGGTTGTCAAGGACCCTGTATGGGATAAATTTCCCTTTGATCCCAATAGAATACAAAATACAGATTTCAATGCAAGCTATGAGATGGGCATTGGAAGAGAAGATGTCTTTGACAAAGAAGCTTGCATGGAAAAGCCCCATAATGACCCTTTAAGGATAATTGCAGCCACTAAGGAAGAGTTTGTTGCTAATAAAATCTTCAGGACTGTGATCAATAATGACTCAATAATCAAGGAAGTAGTGAAGGGGAAATAGAGCTAGAAGACCACGGGGCCCTTGCTGATGAAAAGTTTAAAGAGGTTCTCAAATTCAAATCAGATTTACCTCTTCATGGAGCTGACTGTAAACGAAGGCTCGAAGAATTTGTAGAATCTGATCCTCTTCATGATCTTGTGCATCTTCAGTTGGTGGGTGGTGGAAAACAAGTATCATGGAGCAGATATGAGGGCAGCGAAGACAAGAAACCAAGTTCTGACTTTGATATGCAGCTTACCAGTACTTCACCATCCTTTCACATTAATGAGTGGAAAGGTCAATTCATAATATCCATTGAAGATGAAGTGCAAGTCCTATTCAGAGTTGATTGCAAACATAGTTTGATTGAAGAGAGACAAGTAGGAGTTAGGGGTGGAGTCATCCTCTTTAATTTGCAATTCATCAAGGCCTCTTTTCACGTTTAAATTAGCACCTACAGGTCTTGATTGTAGCGTTAGCTATTTCAAATGTTTTTGCAACACTTCTTAGTTATTTAAAGAGGAGAAGTCCTCTACTGCTGTAAAGCAATCGTAAACAAGAGATGGTAAACTAAGGTTCCTATCTTTTAAGTACTGTGGTAGGATACAAGGTGCACAAACGCACAATGCATAAGCTAAACTTTTTTCTCGGTTTACCTTGAGATCTCTTAACTTCTATTTGTTCTAGCTTTTAATCTATCCAATATCATCCAAAGGTAAACAGAGCATGAGGGTATAGGAGCGGGAATGGATTTGGTTGGATCACTTGAATCTGCCGTCTCCTTAGGATATGGCCGAGGCTTTGAACTCTCGGGTATATGTCGGGATAAGGTTAGATACAAGCAAATGCTCTTCACGGTAAGCTGGATCTGAGACCTGCCAAGGAGGAGGAACCCCTATCCGAGGTATGGGCTAGGAAACGACTTACAAGAAACAACAAATTCACGATGTCTTGGCCGACAAACTTGCTAAGGAGGAGGAACCCCTATCCGAAGTATAGGTTGAAGGACAATCCATTAAACAACAACAAACGACAATTGTTAATAATAGATATCCAAGGAGGAGGAACCCCTATCTAAAGAGGGAAATGAAACAACAAGCAATTAGATACAAAACGTAGAAAGAACTCAAATATGTAGATCAAAATGCAAGCGCCTTCTGACTTTCTTCTTCAAGCTTCATCAATGAGTTACAAAGATTGGGACAACAAAGGCATGAAATCATGCACAATTGTCATCCAATGAACTCTCATTCCAAAGTGAACAAATATTAAACTTTCAATTTTGCTTAGCAGAGTAAAGGTTAAACAAACAATGAGCCCAGAGGCTCTTATTTATAGAACTCAAGGGTAGACGCTCCAAAATCTCTCCTTGAGTTAACAATGGAGTTCTTGCCAATCAATTAGCAAGATTTATTCCTAAAAAGGGGGAACAAGCAGTTAACTGGAAGACTACCTCAGTTAACTGAAAGTAAACAAAGAGTCAACTGGAAACTACTTCAGTTGACTGAAAGTAAACTAAAGGTGAACTTTAATGTAAAGTATCCCTCCAAAATAGACATCCACATTTGGTGGAGATCTAAGATCCACAAATTATGGAAGCCAATTAGACATCCTTAATCAGTGGGATTTGACAATGCATGATTTATGGGATATGGAGTTAACTTGGAAAGGGGCATCAAGTTAACTCCAATTACATTTAATGTCATCTTGAGTTGACTTGGAAAGAAGCATCAAGTCAAACTCGAGTATCATAAATGCCACTTGGAGGGTGTAGGACGTCCTTCTTTGGTGCTTTTACAACTCACCATTAATCAACAGTGTTTCTATCCATTCATTGACTTCATCAGCCTCTGGGGAGTTAATGCTCTACAAAATGATGACGTGGCGTTTGAGCATTACTTCACCTGTTGTGAGCTGATATCCAAAGTCTATACACTGAGTAGCTGCCTCTTCGAACTGGGTTGATAAAGCTGCCACCTTGGCTAACTTGCAACCGTCTAGATCATCAAGAAAGGTACTGCGGATGACATCTTTGAACTGATCCTGTACATTGACAATCTCGATGTATTCTCCTCCCTCACGCTGATATTCCATGAGAGGGAATGATATTACCATCATTCTTGCGAAGTTGATAATAGTGGCGACCACCCGTCTATAGTCAATCAATTCTACTGAATGGGCGTCATAGGCTTTCACCTTGTACGCCAGCTGTTCTTTCCAAGCAAAGAGATGTTGCTTGTTTTCCTCGGAGTAGACTGATTGATATGCCAATTGCAAGTCTGCAATTGTGCTCTCGTCATCTAGCCTCTTTTCTGCCATTCTTTGTTCTGATTATTGGATCTCTACTCGAAGTCCATGTGCTCTATCCCGTAATTGGTATAGATTTGCCAGTATATATCTACCTTTGAGAACAAAATCTTCCACTTGATCTCTCAAGTGTTTTCTGTATGTTATCAACTGTTGATGATTCTGTTCTGTGGGGAGATCTAGCAATCCTGCTGGTAAGGCTGAGACGTTTGGGGTGCCATGCATCAGGCTGGAAATGTATGACCTCAGTTGCTGATTTTTAGCCTTTAAGGCTGCTTTTTCTTTTCCATCCTTGGCCATTCTTTCTTGTGCGCTCACCGAAGCTATTATGAGAAGGTCTGCCTCCACTTGTCGTGTAGTCTTCCTGAGGTTAAGTTTAGACAATTTATAGTCTTCTACTTGTACCTCGGTTATGCTTTTCTCTACTGGTGGGGCAACAGTCTCTATGATGAGTTCACAATCTGCATTCCTTTCTATGTGAACTTGCTTCTTCAACTTCTTCGCCGGCATGTCTTGTGGACGTGGTCGAGATTGATTAAGTCAAAAGTTCATAGGAGGGTTTCCCTCTTTTGGCGGAAGCCTTCAAGCCAAATGGAATCGACTACTTCAGGAGGAGGAATATGAGACCCATGAATGCGATGTGTGAGACTATCTTTGGAGCAATGTCTCGATGGCGAAGTCAAGTCAATGAGACTTGCATTTGCTATGATAATTGGTGATGTTGGCAGATTTGAACAATACATTTGTTGGCTGCAAGCCGCTACTTGGCTCTTCGGCAACTATTGCTCTGGCTCCTCGGCTACAACTACGCTGGATTAGGGTAGGTCTATTACTTAACAGGGCAGCAATATTCATGGCTATTCCAGGACTGTGTGTGGCTTTCTCCACATGTGTCCTCTGTGTTCTGGGCTTTGTAGGCTTCGACATCCTCATCCCTTGGGGAGGATTGCACCACTGCTTCTGCCTAGGCTTCTTTCTTGAAGTGGAAGGTGGTGTAGATTGAACTTGTGGCGGCTCTGTTCTATGAGGTACCACCTTCCTTGATTTCTTGCTGTCGAGATAGAGTTGGCTATTTCTAACAACTCTACTCGTCCTCTCCTCTATAGACGTGTTGTCCTTGGCATACCAATCCACTCTTGGGAGTGGTTGGGAGTCAACTGAATCTACGAAGAATGAGGGGAGAATGACTTCCCCTTCATCGTTAGATAAGTCCTTGATGTTTGCTGACATAAAATTAGCAATTTGTGGGAGCTTGAACTTGCTATAGTTCCTTCTTCGCACTTCATACTCATCTTGACAATTTACCCAATAATCTTCCATAGAAGATTTATGTTATGAGTGTTGCTTGAGATGCGCCGCATAGAGCCCTCTGGGATCATAGGACCTCCTCTCAATGAGGTACTTGAGATTAAGCCTCACCGTTTCCTGACTCATCATCTTAGCATCTGCCACGAACCTGCATCTATAGAGTCCCATTTCAATGGGAAAGTTTACAGTTGCCTTCTTCAAGCGCAAGTAAACGTGAACCTCGAACAACTGCCTTAGGAATTCCATGAAGACTACCCTATCTGAAGGGTACCGTGGCATCATGGCTGGGTGACCAATGTAGCCATACACGCATATGTAGGAGAACGTAGGGAATTGAATGAACCAATCCGCCCAATCCGCCATTGCCTCTCTGGCTGTTTGTGAAAAGCGTACGTGCATCTCATGGTCTAGATCTCGTACGGTGTGCATGATGAAGTGATCACTTGTTCTTTTGAAGTGTCACTCTGCTTGAGTAAACTCAAGACGTATAAAGTGCTCATGAACCTTCTGCACACCTAAGGTTCCCACATTGTTTAATATCCTGAAATCGCCTTGGAAGGCAATTAGGTATACCAGGTAAGAACACATGTGAAACCTATGAGCTTCTAGATACTCGGTGATTTGTTGGAGCGTGTCACTAATCAGAGTGGCCCAGTCATAATGTTCCCTCTTGCCAATGATTTTTGCAATGACATAATACATCCATGACTGGAATTGATTGCCATCCTCTTGTCTAGTGATTCTATTGAGTAGGGTGATTAACACTGCATACTCATCTTTGCATTCTCTACGTCCAACCAACTTAGGCAAGTTAGCCTTTGTCACTTTTAGTCATTTTTCAGCTATTATCCCTTGACATTTGTCTTTGGCTGTCTCAAATGCCTTCTCGCATTCCGTCATTGATATGACCTTGCTGTTAGGACATGGTGGAATATCAAAACACTTTTCTATATCCTTGGGCTTTAGACTGCAAACGACCCTCCCATCCATTGCTCTGATTTCTCTTGTGGTAGGATTGTAATGCTTAATACAAGCAATTACAAGCTCCACACTCTGTAATGTGATGGGGATGGATGCAACCTATAGCAACCCGGATTCTTCAATGTTCTGCAACGTGATCTGGTTCATGCCCTCCATGTCTTCTAGATCAACTACGGGGCTTACTTGATGCAAGTTTGTGTTAGTCGTTTTCAGGTAATCATGGTACAAGGCCGTCTTGGTCTTGTATTGTATCTGAGAGTAGTACATCCTGAATAACTTAAAGATTGACTGCAAACTTGACCTTGTTCTGACAACTTTCAGAAACCCTTGAAAATAGCGCCCTGCCGAGAAGTATTTTTCCGGAAAAAATATGGCACATGGGTTTTGTTTGTGCTTCAATGCTAAACAAACCCAGTTCCTCAGAATTTTGATTCTGGCTTTTTGAAAAATCTAAAAATAGGGGCAGCAAGTTTGTTGATTCTAGAAAATCTGACGAGATGGGTTTCACTGGAAAATTATGTAGAATCTGCCCAGTTGATCAGATCTGATGTAGCCTGCTGCTTTGTGTGACATGCAAGAAAACCTAAGACAAGAAGAGAGGAAGTAGACAGAAGATGGATTGGAAGTTTTTTATCTGACTCCCTGAGAAAACCTGTCTCTGAATCCAACCTCAGATTAGCAATCTTCTTCTGCTTCAGATCTACAAGAAATATCGAAGAACGAACTCAAACCTTGCCCAGATCTGTAAATGGCATCCTTGAGAGCTTATGGCTGTTCTTGATCATTAACCTACAATGAAATAATGAAGTGGGACGCCTATACCTTGATTATATAGACTTAAGCCTCAAATCCACAAGTTTGGGAACTTAACTCATAATCAAAAGTTGATTTGGGTTGATCTGAAGTTCAAAAAGGTGATTTCCACTGATCGTGGAGCAAGTTGGCCAAGTTTATCTCAAAATATCTTGACTTTAGTCAACAATTTTGCCTTTGACCTTTTCTAGGCGTCCCTTTTGAGTTTTGCAAGTTTTTTATTTATTTTCTCTGTTGAATGACCCCAGTTTGATCCTGAATCCAGATTGATTTGTTGATCCTAAGCTGTTGCTGGTACATTCACTGTCGAGCTGGAGGTAACCTGAAGAGAAGTGCCTGGGAGATATGATGGCAAAAAGCTGAGTTTGTGGCCTCAAAAGAAAGGGCGCCTTTCTCAAGGAAGGGCGCTTTTGCTTTTGCCTTGGTGGATTTTCAGTTGTTTGATCTTCAACTTTTGACTTGACCTCCCGTGCTTTGATTTGGAATCCTCGTCAATCGAAGAAACATATGATCTCGTTTGATATCTCATCAGGTAGCCAGCTCTATTTCGCCGAGGATGACCGGAGTTGGAAAACTCAGGAGTCAATTTAGGGTTCCTTTATTCAAGGCGCAATGAAAATGTAATGTCCCTTCTCAAGCATGATCTTCTCAGATGACCATTGGCCTATTCTGGAGACCCGTAGGCTATTCGGACGGTTTGATTAGGGTTTCTTGTGTGGAGGTTGCGGTTGCTCGAGAATTGGTGATTGAACTGCGGATTCCTTCTGGGTTTTCTGTGGGCTTCACAGTGATATGTTTCTCTTGGCATTCTGAGCACTTTTTGGAATTTACTATTTTTAGTAAATTCTATTTCTGGCAGTGGTCCCATTAGTCTCGGCACAGTTGACTTTCCTCTTCAGTTGACTCAATTGGTTTATTCAATTTTGGCCTTGGGATGTAGTTTCAGAGAGATAAGTTCATTTCACTTAAATAACATTATATTTTAATGTTATATTCCCCCCTTGGCCTAATCTCTTAACTTAATGTTGTTTTAAAAGGTGGTCTTTAAGGGGTGGTGCCATCATTGAGATTATTTTATAATTATTAAGGTTGAATTAAAACCTTAAGTTGGACGCCAATATTGAAGTGATGAATTTAATTAAAAAGTCAAAGTTGAAGCCTTGAAGAAAGTTCGCCCTTTCTTGGAGGGAAAAGGAATTAGGGTTTCTTGAAGCTTCTGGAAAGGTCTTCGCAAATTATAAAAAGGCATCTTGGGTCTTCACTTGGGCATCTTTTTTCTACAGGAATGTTATGCTGCCAGATTGGCTTTGGGATTGCTTCGAGGAATGAAGGCCTCCTAGCTTGGCTCTTCTTCTTGCTTGAAAGACAGCAACTAGTTGAGAGGTTTGAGTGTTATTGATTTGTCTTTTCAGTTATAGTTGGTTTCCTATCCTTCGTAGTTGAGTTTTATCATTTCCTGTCAATTCAGAGTTGCTGGTCATGACTGCTGAATGTATATTTCTGCTCACAAGTCTCAAATCTTAAACATTCTCATTCTGGGTATTGTCTCATTGTGTTTCCCTGTTGGAGGCGCCCCTTCATGAATATTTGCAGATTTTAATACGAAGTTTATGATTTTATAATGCAAATTCGTCATTCCTTGAAGGCCGTACTTTCTGGAGTGCCTTGGGATTCGTGTCAGTAATTAATAACCACTTTTAGATGCCATTTCTTATTACTAAGTTAGGTGCCATCATTTTGAAGGTCTATTGCATCAGATTTGAGATCATTTGGGTGAGAAATGAGAGAGTTATGAGCATTTTGACAAGGATCTGTGTTGCTGGTTATATATTTTAAAGTGCAGGTCTGTCATAATCAGATTTGAGAAATCTGCATTCTCCTTCTTGGATTGGTGTTAGGAAATCATTAAAGGCTTTGTAAAAGATTCCTTGTTGTTGCAGCAATTTGAAGAGTTCTAATACTTGATCTTGCAGGCATTTAAATATTCATTGTAAGCTGAACAGTAGTACTGTCAGCATTTCTCTCAGTCTTACTTTACATTCTGTATACGCAGTTGTATTTCTTTATATCTCCGTCATATGGTAGCTCCCATTCCGTCTCGGGTTGGAAAGCACATTCTTGACGTCGAGTACTTCAGCATTCTTGCTTATTTCCCTTATTAGCATTGTAATTCTTAGCACTCCACCATATGGTCGCCTCCTTTCCATACTGGATTGGGTAGCACATGCTTGGTGTTGAGTTTGTTTTCAGTACTTGTAGCGTAGAAGATCCTCTGACTATATGTTCGTCCTTCGCGGACACATTCTTGGTTAGAGTTACCTTCAGTTGCATTTTGTTTAAGGCACTGACGATCCTCTTGCCATATGACAGCCTCTCTCTTGTTGAGATTGAGTGCGCATTCTTGGCAACGAGTTATTTGTAATCTGCTAGTTTGAATTATCTAACCCTAATGGGTGCTCTCTGCATTGTTGTGTACTTTGGTAAAATTGAAAAATTGAGAATATTTGAAAAAGAGTGCTTTTTCCTTTTTGCATAGTGATTTCACCTTTAAAGTCTTCGGTTTGACCTTGTTTATCGGTGATCAACTTGTCAAATATGCTTGTGTTTGCAGCTTCGTTGTCGAGAAGTCATTGACTTAGGCGAGGAAATTGTCTTGGGAGCCCTCTAACATTTAGCGACATCGAGAAGGCTCATAAAGAAGGGTGCCTTTCCTTGGAAAGGGCGCCTTTTCTACCTTGATCCTCACTTTCGACAACTGTTTCTGATGTCTTTGTCAACTGCCTCTTTTCGCTCAGTTGACAACTACCGGTGATCAACTTATTAGATGATTTTACTAATTGCTTTGTTGTCGAGCCAGTAGGAGAACGCCGAGGAGGACTGCCTTGGATGATTCATTAGGTTGTATCTGACCCTTGAGAATCAAGGGCGCCCCTCAATGAAAAGGCTCTTTTTACCTTGTGAACTGATTTCCCCTTCGTAGCGTTTCCAGAGTTAGCCAATTTTCGATTTTGAGAATCTCCTTCGTCGAACAACATCTTTTTCATCCTTTTTCACCATGGTTGCA
>VDFB02195055.1:0-24232 GCA_007258455.2 Sequoia sempervirens
AATGAAGAATATTGAACATTAAAATATGTTCCATAAGTGATGGTACTATTACCAATGTCCATAGAACAAGAAATTGACATTATGTGCCTTATTGCATAATGTATCATTGAAAGCTATGTTATAATTGGAAATATACATGATTTGAAATATATTTATAAATTTATCCAAGTTTTTTTACTTAATACTTATTGTGATACTCTTGCATATCTTTGGACATAGTCATCAATATTAGTAAATTAAAATATTTTTAAAGTTTTTTCCTTTTTATAAAAACACCTATATGTGTTGTCAAATGGTTGAAATACACCAATATTTAAGCTCATTTTGGCTAAGCAATGCATATAATGGCTCTAAAAAATATCAATATACTTTTCTTGGTCAAAAAGATAATATATATTTACTTCTATCCACCATTTAGTAGTACCTTAAGATACTTTTACTAGTCTCTACATTGACTACAATGTGTTAGTTGTTTATGGTGAGAGTGAACCTTACACATAAACAACCATGCATTGACTACAATACATCACATATTTATAAGAGACACTACATAATACTCATTATAATTATAATATAAATTATGTTATAAATTACAATAACAAATTCACCACACATAATACTTATTGTAGTACAATTATTATTATTTTTTTCCTTTTCTTTTATAAAAGTTTGAAAATATAAATATTAATACAACTTGGAATGGAACACTTTATGAAAAAGCCTAAGAGTGTGCAAGCTTAGAACCTTCACATAAATCCTACTAAAATAATTTCAAGATACATAAAGTGCTTTACACAAAGTTCTCGAAGAATACTTTTTCTTTTTTTTGATTGGTGAACACTTTTGAACTGGTACTATGAACCAATAAGGCCACAAATTTGGGGACCTCATGGATCCAATCCAGTAACACTGGGCATGAAAGAATACTTCCATTTTCAACTCTTGCAAATAAAATAAAAATGAAAACCACGTGCTATCTTTCTTTGTTTTTGTTTTGTTCACATTTAGGATGTTTTGGTGTATTAAAAAGGAATTCTACTGTGAGACATGTGGATCTGAATGATCGGTTAATAAAATTCTCTTATCGGGAAAATTGTTTATTATACAATGAATTTAGGTAGTAAACTGTGTGTCGAGAAAGTTTTTCTTTTCCGCCCGCCACGTTTTCGTTGCATAATCTCAAACTTTATCCACTAGTTTTCTTTGTTCAATATAAATGAGAAGTATTGACTGAACACCATAAAAAATAAAAAAATATGACGTAAGCTATTGTGTGCGACCGTCAAATCTCTTTCTCCGACAATTTACTGGTCTAAAATACTTGTTGAGACGTGTTTAAATTCTTCACTTTTGACTTTTACATATTATATGAATGGTAAGCCGTCGTCACAACGGAAATGGCAATGCGATGCGTAAAGACAGCAGTCATGAAAGTTCTAATTCCAAGGAAATCCTTCAATTTCGACATCATTCTATGGGGTTGCTGTGTAATTTTTTCATGTGTCCTGATGCCCGCGGTGGGTGAACTTGAACAACGTTGCCTGAATCGTGAAATGCAGTCTCTGTTGGCCTTTAAAAGTGGTTTAGATGATCCTGCTGGGCGTTTGGCTTCATGGAATGCTTCGTCAAGTTGTTGTGGGTGAAGTGGGGTGTTATGCAGCACACAAACGGGTCATGTAGTTGCCGTTGATATACACAATTCTGGTAGTACAGGGGATCCTCGGAGCTTAACTGGTTTCTTTAATCCTGCGCTATTTGAGTTAAGGGACTTGGAATATTTGGATGTTAGTTCCAATAATTTTACAGGCCAGTCAATTCCACCGGAGTTGGGTGTGTTGAACAAATTAAGATATCTTAATTTGTCGACAGCAGGATTCGCAGGCAGGCTTCCATGGCAGCTGGGGAATTTGTCAAGCTTAAGAGTTCTGGATCTCACTTCTTCTTCTTCCTCTGTCTTGTCAAGTAATGATATCTCGTGGCTTTCAAATCTGACGGCTTTGCAAGACCTGTCTTTGGACTACATCGATCTGTCAACAACAAGGAAAGACTCGTGGTCATTATCAGTAAGTCATCTTTCTCATCTCAAAAATCTGACAATGTCAGACTGTGGGCTCACAGGTGCGGTCCCTGCTTCTCTGCAGAATCTTACATCCTTAGAAATTCTGCATCTGGACGGCAACTTGTTTTATTCTGAGTTTCCCCGGTGGGTAACGAATATGACTAGCTTGGTCTCTCTGCAAATGACAAATTCATGTCTGAATGGTTCTCTTCCATTTGAGCTCTCAGATCTCCCTCACATCAGAAGAATCTACTTAGGATCTAATGAAATATCCGCTAACATTTCTCAGATTTTTGGAGGCCAGTGGAAAAGCCTTAAGCTTTTCCAGATGCCAAGCAATCACTTGCAGGGCTCCATTCCATCCTCCATCGGGAACATTTCTTCGCTGGTTCATCTAGATCTCAAAGATAACTTTTTGAAGGGAGAGATTGCATATTCGCTGGGGCTTCTTCCCCGGCTCAGCAAATTGGACCTCAGCTACAACAGCTTAACAGGGCTAGTTCCAGTTTCTCTAGGGTCCTTGTCTAAATTGACCTTTATGTCTCTCACCTATAACGACCTCAGTGGAGAAATGGCAGAGTCTCACTTCAGCGGCATGAGGAGCCTCAAATATCTCGACCTTTCTAATAATAAATTAGCCCTCAATGCTATAATCTCAAACTGGACTCCTCCATTCCAGTTACAGGAGATGAGATTATCTGACTGCAAGTTAGACGGCGCGTTTCCCCCCTTTCTGCAAGATCAACGTAGTATGGTGATACTGGATCTCTCCAACAATACCCTCAGGGGACACATCCCTTCTTGGCTATGGAACCTGCCGTTGCTAGAGGAGATACTTTTGGCGCATAATGAATTGGATGGCCCAATACCTCCGGAGCTTTATAACGTGTCTTCGCTGAAACATATCGATCTACGGGACAATCGGTTGCAGGGGACGCTGCCAATTCCTCCATCTTCTGCTGCAGGCTTTCCTTGGGCACTTGATCTCTCCATCAACAACATAAGGGGTACAATCCCCAAACAAATCTGCGCCATGCTGCCTTCTTCGCGCTTCTTATCATTGCAATCCAATAAACTTGAAGGCCAAATTCCTCCTTGTGTTTGCGAGGCAGAGCAGTATTTGGAGGTGCTGGATCTTTCCGGCAATAAACTCTACGGCAATTTGCCGTCAGCCATCAGCAATTGCTCTTTGATAGTATTGAACGTGGGAACTAATGAACTACAAGGAGAGATACCAGAGGAACTGGGAAAATTGATGCACCTCCAGGTGCTGCACATGAATGATAATAGGCTGGGGGGTCATATTCCTTTGTCTCTACACAACTGCAGCAACATAGAAATTCTGGATTTGAGCAGCAACAATATATCCGGACCAGTTCCCCGGTGGATAGGAAGCCTTTCGAAACTCCGCATACTTGTCCTGAGGTCAAATGATTTCCAGGGCCAGATACCAATCCAGGTATGCTACTTACAGAATCTACAAATTCTTGACTTGGCAATGAACAGGCTGCAGGGTACCATACCCGCTCATCTTTCAAACTTGACTGCAATGAAGAGTGACAAGCTCATCTCTTCCATAACCACCGTGCTCAGCTACGGAGAGTACTACAAAGAAGAAGTTTATCTCATGGTGAAGGGTGTAGAGAGGGCGTATAAGTACATTCTTTCCAGTGTGTCTTCCATAGATCTATCGGAAAACAGTTTGAGTGGTGAGATACCCAGGGATGTAGGAGACCTCCAAAGTTTACAGAATCTAAATCTGTCTCACAATCAATTCAGCGGAACTATTCCCGACGAAATTGGGAATTCGATGAACTTAGAAGCGTTAGATGTGTCATGTAATCGGCTGAGGGGAAGAATACCTGTAACGCTCGCACAACTTAGCTTCATGGGCTATTTGAATCTCTCCAATAACAACTTGTCGGGAAGGATCCCTGATTTGCCCCATTTGGACACCTTTGCGGCGTCTTCGTTCCTGGGAAATCCAGAACTTTGCGGCAATCCTCTGCCCACAATTTGTTATGCTTCTCCTCCATCTCCTTCAGGAGGAAAAGTTGTGCAGAGCAGTTTGGAGCGTTGGTGGAAATCGTGGAAGGTGGGTATGGGATTGGGATGCGGATTAGGTTTTGGAGGTGTAATAGGAATACTCGTCGTGTGGAGGAAATGGAGAAGAAAATATTTTGCGGTTCTTGATGTTCCCGTCAAATTGTTGTTTGGCTGGTGAGAAGCTCATGTTTACATTTTAAACGTTTCAAGATTATCTTAAATTATCTCGACCGTGGAACGAACTTTGTTTTGGAGTTGTTAAATGACCAAACGCTGTGTGACAATTCTTTAGACGATATTGTTTTACAGCTACCATATATATCTTTAGTAAATCTTTGAAGTATCTATTAGTGGAGGACAGACTGCTTGCGGCTTGCATGGCCAGCCATATAAATGGCGGATCGGGCAAGCGTTCAGCAACCTTTACCATGCGTGTCCTCCACTATCCAATTCACAGAGCTCCATTCTCCTTGTATAGTAACGCACATATCTGCTTCGCTCAGAGGTATATCTGACCTGATTTGATCAGGTTGATTGCCCAAGCTATTCTGATAGAGTAAATAAAAAGGCTCAATTTTTTTGTATGATATTGAAGGTATTATAAATTTAACTCTCGTTGTTTCAATACCACTCCATAGCACTCTGACATTCAACAAAATTGAAAATTGTAAGCTTGTTGTTCCATAAGATGAATCCATTGTTGGATTAATCATCAACATCTTCTTCGGATTTAGGACATGAAGTAACTGCCTCCGGTGAATCCATTTGTATTGGGGTTAATAGGCACAAAAAATTCTACAACAATTTAAATTTTTATTCAATTTGTTAAATAGATTACATTTTTTAGACACAGTAACATCTATCATCCTTTTAACTGAAAGATAAAACTGAAGTCCAAAGACTACTAACAGTTATATTCATACAAACTATCTTTAATATTAACTTACTAACTCACAGAGAAGGCAAAACAACATGGCGGTGCATGGCGTGTAGCATCACATTCCAACACCCATCAGCTCTAAATTTTTCATTCCGACTTGTGTCAAGATTGAGGAATCACTCCTGCCATATTGTTTTGTTCAAACAACGAATTTATATCCTATTAGGAGCTTCCAATGCCTCTTAAACTCGACAATGGATTAATATCCTCTTAGAGTCTAATTAGGACTTGCATCTTTCTCTGTTGTGTTCCCACTCGTAATGTCTATGAGCAGCGATGAATCACACTCTCTTACAAATCAATCATGAAACTCATGTGAAGTGAAGAAGCATATTCCAGTAATGCATCAAAATACAAAGGCTCGTGCATGTGCAAATGTGGAAGGAGGTACAAGGCACGAAATCAGTTTAACAGAATGCATCCATCAAAGCATAAAGGATAGAGGGATTTTGTCAGACGTAGTTGCAACGGCCCTGGTAGACATGTATGCGAAAATATGTGAGTACAGACAAGACACGCGAACCGTTTGACATAATGTCTCAAAAGAAATGTGATCTCATGAAATGCAATGGTCGCAGGGTATTCACATAATAGATTTTTAATAGAGTTTCAGAAAATAAAAACACAAAATCAGATTCAACATTCTACCTGCGCCGAATGTTCTGAAATTGGGTATGGATATCCATATAAAACATAATAATATAAACATCTAAAAGATATGCATGCAAAACTGTGGAAGTATAGACCAGGCGCTTCAGTTACGCTATTTAAGACACAATAAATAAAACATTTAAGCATATGCAAGGTGTTTATGCAGATTCATTGAAGGTCTCAGATCCAATATATAACTTACAACCTGTCAACCATTACCAGCTCACCATAGCATTCAAGTTGAAATGATCATTCAAAGGTTTGAACAGGGTCGCTAAAACTGATGTGTCCTTCTCCTCTCCTCTGCGCCTCTCCAACCACCATGTAAATTAGCTTGCATAGAATGTTAAAAACATTCCAAATTGAAATTAAAAAAGGGAAAAATATAAAACAAGGAAATGTCATAAAATCAAACTTTTATTAAATTTATTGAAAACTGCATCCTTTTCTATATTTACTATATATATATATATAGATTTTTTTTCAATTGATTTAAAAAAATATATAATATTTAATATAATAATAAAAAATATATTTAATAATATTAAATATTCATCACTTATATTTAATATAACTAGCACTTGTATCTAAAGAAGGTTCAAGGATTACACTGATAGAAAACTATACATATGTTAAAATGTTAAGAATATGTGTCAAACAATTATTAATAATAAGTGCTAAACAATTAATAATAAGTGTTAAATACCCTCGTTCATGGATGTCTCGAGGATAATCCTTCCTACAATCCTAGATAAAATGTTTCTTGGTCTCCTCCAGATGAAGGCCGACTTAAGGTGAGTTTTGATGGTACTTCGATGGAGAATCCGTGGAGATGTGGAGCTGGTTGTGTGGTTAGAGGCCACAAGGGAGTAGTGCTAATGGAAAAATTAGTATACCTAGGGTTCAGGACAAATAATGAGATTGAATTCAAAGCAGCTCTACTTAGACTCCAATGTGTGTCTCAAAGGGATATAAGGAAAATTCATTTGGAGGGTGATTATCTAATAACAATAAATGCAATCTAGTGTGGTTGGACCCCAAATTGCAAACTCGAGAAGTGGCTTGTCTCCATTTTACAAATTCTGAATGTTCTAGAAGAGTTTGAAATTTCACACATTTATAGAGAGGGAAATGGGTTAAAAAATGGGTTGGAAAAAAAGGCCATGGTGGAAGTGATGTCATAAAGGTGGCAGGGTCAATATCATCTATGATATCACCTGCATGATTATAATCAAACTCAAGGATATTTCTCAAAACTCAAGGATGGTCGACTGGCGTCCGTCTGATGGTTAATCATTTCCCAAATTACTGAAGGGTTGCATTGATGGTGAATAGTTGGATAGGCACGTTGGAAGTGTGTGAGTTTTTATTAAAAGGAATGGGAGGACGCTCGTAAACCAAGTTGTTGAGGTGTTTTTGGTGGTGTGGTTTTGTTGTTGGTATTGCAAGTCTCACTGGTGTGTTGGCATTTGGAGGTGATGGATATGGCGATTCTGCTTGAATTCCTAAAACGACAAATGTCTTTCCTAGGTGAAGTCTAGACAAGTGCCTTGGGTGTGTATTTAAGTCATGCCATGGTTTAATTTTGCATGTTGTTAAGATGGTGTTGGGGTCAAAGTTTTTGAGGACTAATCATAGATATCGCATAAATACAGATATCTCTGCCATGTTCCTTGCTTCTCTATTGAATGCAAGTGAACCCAAGGAGGAGGCAAAGGCGTGTAAGAAACTAATATAGAGTAAGTTTTTGGGGGGTCTTGAGGATGTGCTGGAGAATAGGGGGATGTGCATGGAATCCCGCTTCTGAGAGACTATTGTTTGATCAGTAGAAGGGGTCGCACTCTGGAATAGTATCCGCTGGTGGGTAAAAGTACAAAGCTCTATCACACTTTATAAAGAAAACGACTAACACTGATCCAACTTTTAAACTTGAATAACTAAAAACTAACATATATGTTTTGAATTTTGAAATGATGTAAACTAATAAAATGTGTATTTTTTAGTATATTTTATTTTTGTATTTTTTTGAAAAAATTATTTGAATATAGTTTTTAATAAATTTACACTATAATTTTATTGTTGAGAAAATGAAAAAAGAAGTTACATGAGATGTCAATCTTTATATATAGTAATTTTTGTTTCCTTCAAATTTTTTATGTGTATTTATATAATATAGATGGCAAGTGCTACTATTGTTTTATGTGTATAACTTGAAAATATTATCATAATAAGTGATTTTTATAAATATTATCAAAATAATCAATTATTTTTTTTAAATATCTAATAAAAATTATATTTACTAGCACTTGCACCTAAAGGGGGTTCAAGGATTACACTGATAGAAAACTATATGTATGTTAATATGTTAAAGAGTATGTGTTTGTGCATGGATGCACTGCAAATTCCAGTTGTATGTGGCTGGATTAAACAATTAATAATAAGTGCTAAATAATGGAATAAAATAAACTTAGAAAAATTTAGATTTTTTTTCTAAAGAAATTATCTGATTATGAAATATTTGCATACAAATTAAAAACATAATGCAATGCAAATGAAAAAGAAAGTTGCCATCAAATTGACAAACAATATTGCAAATGGAAATAGAATGTTCCCATCTAATTGTTAAATTGTTATTCCCACTATGATCCCAATAATTAAATAAATACTTTATTTAATTAATTATTTTTTATCCATTATCCTTATTCATCTAATCCTAGCCCTTCATCTTGTTCACATAGATCACAATCTAAATTTTTCCTTGTGTGACAAATGTCCCCTTCACATGTCTAACTATTTTTTCCCTAGATTCATTGAACCTAAACACCTAGCTAAATGTCAAACTATCTTTTAATCCTACCAACTCATCTCATTTAACCTCTTAATTCTAATAATTTCCATAAGGATGTTTTCCCTTATGCCTACCCTAAACCTAGATCTTATCTATCCTTTAACACTTGTCATATGATTGAATCCTTGATCCAAACCCTAATCCACCTTCAATCTTAGCCATCCATCAACAATTTCATTTCTAGCCATTGATTTTTCCTCTTTAAAACTTTATATCTAAGGGCTCTCATCCTTCATTTCTCATCTCTTGAGCTATCATAGCAACATGCTATTATTTCGATCACTCATCTATCAAATCATATCAATATTATGCTACACAATTGAGAAATCCACATATCAACATCAAGAGAAAATTAAATGGAGTAAGGATGCATTCCATTTCCACTCATCAAGAAGAGAAGCAAAGATTCTATTCTAGATGCTTTTGTATTTCTTTTATCTTCCTTTGTTTTCCTTCAATCTTTTCTCACCACTTCATTTATGATCACATTCATCCCTGCACCCCCTATCGTTGGGGTGAGTATACCAACTCCCATTACAAAAAGGTTCCAATTTTTTATGGTTATCTTCACACTAACAATCATTTTCTTTGATCACTTTTTCATCCAATCCCTTGTGCAAATTGAAATCACTTGTCAAAGGAAAAATTATCAAAATACTAACATCATTCTTATAGATTTATTGGTCCAAGGCTTTATTTTCTAATAAAATAGGCATCTAAAGTAGCTTAGTGGATTAATGAACAATATTTGTTGTGTTTAGAAGTGTGTGTAGACATATTCTCTCTCCTTGCATTTAGTGTGATCTTGGTTTTAGAAGCCTTTCAAACCATTGATAGTTGCTTAGTGTGATCTTGGTTTTAGAAGCCTTTATTTTTTCATCTTGTGTCTCCCATGTAGGCGCCCCTCTTTGAAAAACAACTTAGATTTACCTTTTTGAAAGTCCCCTTATGTCCCCTAGATGCCACTTTATAAAGTCACTAAATAAATAATTTAAAATAGCATTATGTTAAATGCTTAAATTAACTTATAAAATTAACATTATTTAAAATAAATTGTTTCCTATTATTGGAAAGTTGTCTTTTGGGCATGGTTTGCACAATCCATTTTAAACTAAATCCTTAAGATGTAAACAACAATTATTTGTTAGCTCTACTACAAAAAATGGAGCGAAGCAGAGCTAAGTGTGGGAATGGGCACACATCCGATTTTTTGAATTTTGAAGCTGTTGTCAACGAGAGAGAAGACACAGATCCTGATGGTGATGGTGGCGATGGTGGGTTCCTAGTGGTTGCAAGTGTTGTGCGATGGAATTTTTTGGTGTCCCTTGCGTGTGTTGGGATATTTCTTGTGCACTCTTTTGTGGATTAAATTCTTGGCGGCCCTCTGGTCACTCACTCCTTTGGTAGCTGGGTCAGGTTTGGGTCGTTGGGCTTCCTTCTACTTGACTACCCTATTCTAGTCCTTGCTAAGTGGCTGGGGGTTGTCTTGTTCTTTCACAAGCCCCTGTGGGTTTGTGGTGATGGTGGATTTTTACCTTGTCTTTACTTCTACAGTGTTGGAGCCATCATTGCTACTCCTCCTTGTAGTAGGCTTATTCTTACCCCATCTTTCCTTTTTCCACATTTTGTGGTTTCTTGATTCATGGTGTTGTTTGCTTTGGGTTTGGCCAGGTTTATGCTTGCTTTATGTGAGTTGCTCTGCTACTCCTAGGTCTTGGAGTTGTTCTTTCTTGCTCCCTCGGGTTCCACAGACTTTATGGTGGTTTTGAGTTCATTCTTTGGGATTTCTTTAGATCTTTCTGCTTTTGAAGGAGTCTCTCATCAAGTTTCTATCTTGGCCTTGATAGTTTGGGGTCTATTGATCTATTGGGCTACTTTTCCTAGAGTCTGGGTTGTGGTGGATTATGTCTAAAATATTATGGTTGCTCCTTTGGGGGGATGGTTCTCTAGTTTTGTGAAGTTGTATGTTGTAGACCTCTTTCTACAGAGGTGTTTAGTGGGAACTTTCTTGAAAGATCCTTTGTTCCTTTGGTGGTTTTGGAGACCTGTCCTATTTCATTGTGGAGGGTTTTTTGCTTCAAAATGGCTTCCTAGTTGGTGGAAGTGGTTTTCTTGGTGGTTGTGTGTGGCTGGGGGAGGGGGTTCTACCCTGTTGGGGTGTTTTTTTCCTCTCTCTGTGTCCTACTACCATTGTGTGGCTTGGGTTCCTCTATGGTTTGTAATGGTTCTGGTTTTGGGGATTCCCTTGGATTTTTGGTTTCCCCTTATGGTGGATGTTGCTTTTTTTGAGGAAAGAGTTAATGGTTATACTATGTGATGGGCTGATTTTATTGTTGGTTGAGTGGTTGGTGTGGTCCTTCCTATTGTTCCTTCGGTTTGGTCACCTTGGGAGAAGGTGTTTTCCTATTCTACTAGAGTTCTTTCTTGCTACCATGTTCTACAATTGTTGTATTCAATAGAGGTGAATATTGCTCCTATTATGGTGGAGCCCTCTTCTATTGAGGTGGAGTTGGAGATTGTAGATATGGTGGGAAGTGCTTCTTTCCTTGGATGGTCCTTATCAAGGTGGTGTGTGCTTGCTTTGGAGGGAGGCTTCTTTGGTAGTTATGGTCCCTACTTCTTCCTCTTCTATAGAGGGGAGCCCCATCCTTTTGAGGTGGTTTTGGGGTTGGTGTAATTTGAAGAATGTATCTCTACAATAATTTGTGACTCTTACCCCTCTTTTGGTGGAAGTCTATTAGGCTCAGTTTTGAATAATTTGAGTGAAAGGTCTGTCACAATCCAACTATTGCAAGTGGTTTATGGCCTGGTTTTTTCGGGAAGTCTTGTTGGCCTTGCTGTGTTATGGGTTGTTTCTTGCCTTAAGGCCTATACTACTATTGAATTAGGACTATTGTTTGTCCTAAGTGTTTTTTCACTCTTGGTTTTGGTTCCTAGAATGAGTTATTAGTTTTCCTTTGACTCAGGATCGTTGTTGGTTCTAAGTGTGTTGTCACTCCTGGTTATTTGGTAACTAGGTGGTGTTTGTTTCTGTTGTTTTTTAGAATTGTTTTTGCTAGTGTTTTTTCTTTGTTGTGTTGGAAAAGTTTGAGACTTTGCTATTTGGAAGTGTCCTTTTCTTATCTCTATAAAAGGTTTTGGGTCCTTTCAAAACCTTGCTTACCTTATCAAAAACATTATTTAAAATAATAATCTAGACCATTAAAAATCACCAAATAATCATTAAATGAAAAATCTAATCATGCCAAGGGAAAAATGACGTAGAAAGGACAAGTTGGTGCTAAGGAGGTGACTTACTAAAATTAATAAAATTGGGCCAAGTGCTTGAAAAACACTCCAAAAAGTACCAAAAATAATCTTTTATAGCCCTGAACTCACTACAACACACAAAATATGCCAAATGGCTGAACAACATGGTCTCTAAGATCTATGGAGTCCCCTAACCAAACCACATTAGCCTATAAAAACCCAAAGAATAGGCTAACTATCTCCAATAGTTGACTACTTAGGAAAGGAACATTATAGTCCTCCCTCCCCAAAATTGCTTGTTCCCAAGCAATTGGAAATTTGGATGTTGTAATATTTGTTCACTCTCCCATATTGCATCCTTAACTACTAGGTTTTTTCATTTCACTAGATATTCCTTAATAGACCTTGTTTCTGGAGTATGCTCTTGGACATCAATGATAGCCTTAGGGATCAAAATAAATTTCCACTCATTTAATGGTGGTAACTCCAAATAAGGAACTACATTATGACCAAGTGCCTTTTTGAGGTGTGACACATGGAACACATTGTGTATTCTATTGCTTGATAATTCTTTCTCATAAGCCATTTCTCCAATCCTTTTGAACATTTTGAAGGGACCATAGAGCCATGGCTTAAGCTTCTCCAACCCACTATTCTTAAGTATGGACTTCTTGTAGGAATATAATCTTAGGTATACCATGTCACCCACCTCAAAAATTTGTTTTATGTGATGTTAAGCAATGCACATATTATGTCTATTTTATGCTTGTTGCAATTTTTATTTCAAATATTTAATTTTATCATGAATTTCCTATAGTAAATCCCTTACCTTCAACACTTTGTTGTCCCCAAAAAACAAATCAATGAAGCTTGGAGCTTTATATCCATACAATTCCATGAATGGTGATGTTATCTCCAAAATTGTGCCCTTGCTAAGTTGCAGAACTTAGCACTTTGGTGTAACATTGGAACATTCCTAGGCCTGTGGGTTGTCTAAACTTGGAATGGACCTCCAAATAAGATTGGATCCTAAGGTATTCACCTAAACTACTCTAATGACTTGTAGAGGAAAGGGTAAAAGGAATATAACATAAACCGGAACTGAAACTTAAGGTGATGCACCAAAACATTACCTAAGAAACATGTAACACAACTAGCACACATAGTTTCAATCAATGACAAAACTTAACATACACAACTCAATTATATATGTTTCTTGCATAAATATTTCATAAGAAGGTTTTAATGTTTATACTCCTAGAAGGAAAGACACTTTTCACAACTAGAAAACATCTACATTTCAACATAACCTACAACTTGCAACATACATATTATTCTGCAAAAGGTGCTACAATGAGACATAGCCACAAGGAATTAGATAATTTCACAAGTAGTTGCATCAATCAAGAAAATGCACACAATTGAACAGAAAGATTGAGAAGCTATTTAAATTCTTATCTTCATTGATCTCCAAGGTATAAACTGGTATACATGTCAAAAAGAGTTACAAAATATAGAGTCTTCTTCTCCCAAGGACTTCAAAAAGTCACAAAGTAGACCCAAGAGCATAATCTAAACTAACCTCAAAAAATGAAAGTTGAAGTTACTATAAGCCCTCCTAAGAAATTCCACCAAAATAGGAATAGAAGCTTCCTTGGTCATATGCAATATAAAAGCCTAAAATCTAGCTCTCAAATTCCCTCCAAAAGGCTGCAAAATGAGAAAAAAGGTCAAGCCTTGACCTTACCCACCATAAAAGCATCAAAAACTTCCCCTAGATGCTCTCCAAGGCCTTTAAACTTAGTCAAAAATACTCCTATATTTCCTCCACATGTTTTCCAACCTCTTTCAACCTCCCTTATATGCTTGGCATAACCATCAACAACCCTTATCCCTTTTGATCACATCTTAAAAACAAAACACCTTTATCTCTTGCAATATATGTAACATTAAATAAAGTGATTCATAATTTCATCACTTAAATAATGCTTTACATTTTTCACATTCAGTGCCAAATAAAGGTATTTGTCCATGTTTAAAAAGAAATGCAAAAGTGACCATTATTAACTTGCAAAAACATAAAAAGAGGAACACTTGATAAAGGTTTGAAAAATGTGTCTAAGGAGTAACATTTTTTCATGGGGCATTAGTTAATATTTGAAAGAGGTTAAAAAAAAAGGAAAAAAATGCCTTGAGCTAGGGTTTTGAAACCCTAATGAAAAAACTGCAGCTAAGCACTAACTTCGTTTCACCTTTTACCTTTAACTATTTTTACATTCTCTGAAAACTTGAAGGCGCTGCCAATAGAGGGTTTTTCTGGAGATTTTCTACAACTCTATTGGAGGATTAACTAGAAATTTTTGAGCTCCCATGAAGGCTTAAGCTAGAAATTTTTCAAAACTGAACCTGGATAAGCCATTTGTATATATAAACTCTACATTTCTCTTTCATTTTCCAGAGATAAAGTGCTCATTTCAAGCTCTATTTGAGTAGAAAAAATGAACATGTTCTAATTTTCTATGTTTCCTTTTCATTTTGCTCGATCTTGAGCCTCCATATAAGCAAAAAAGGATAAAAATGCCTTTTATTCTTCTATGTATTTCATGCTCAATACTTTGATTCTTTGGTAAGCAATGGTGAGGAAGTCTTGTGGGTTTAAATCCATTTTGTAGGCTATGGTTATATTTTTTGCATTTCTGGAAAAACAATGAAGACAAAACCTCATTCTCTACACTTAGCCCCTATAAACTTGGGTTTTCATGGCTTTATGAAGTTGTGGCTTTACCATCTTCTGTTCTGGGGTTTAAATAAATCTTTGTATCTTTGCATTTTTGGGTTTCTTTTTCAGTGGCCGTTTGCTTGTCATGCTCTTGTGGCCACAACTTCACTTTTCTATATAGATGACAAGTAGCCTTTTCTACTAGGGTCCTGATAGGGAATTTTCTTTTTAAAAATATCCATTACATTTCCATCTAATTAGAGATAATTTCAATAGGATTGTATTTATTTCTTGAATGATCAAATGCTACTAGCACCGCTCCATAAGATCACCCACTGTCCTTTTCCCACTCATGACAACCTTGTATTGACTATCCAATAGTCCCCTTTTAATGACTACCATGCTCATCTGCAATAGTACTATTCTCCTACAAAGACTAACCTATGATAATCATTTTCCAAAACAAACTAATCATTGACTATCCACTATTTTTTGTGCTTTGAAGTTCACCCTACAATCATAATACCTAACCTAGCCATCCAAGTCCATGATGCTTAAATAGGACTGAAATAGATCCTATAATTTTGATAGACTGTGAAATTTTCCAACATACTACTTATTTCTATAAGCATTGTACAATACTTGAGATAAGAGGTAAGATGACTATATAGTAGCTTATACCCTTAACATTACTCCCAGTGATCATCTTTGGCATACTCTGTCACTTTATTTATTCTATTCCTTTGTTCACATGACTGTCCTCCTTTGCTTTCTTGATAAAATTATTCATAGTCATTGCTTTGTCCACTAAAATATTGTTGCAGGTCTTCTCTTAGATGACTTAAGGAAACTACCCCAAGTTTATGATTTTCTTGTTTTCTTGGGACACCTTGGACTGTCACTTATGCCCTGCATTAGGCTATCTTCCTAAGCTAGCATCCTAGCATTGTATTCACCACTTAGGTTACTAAGGCATTATAATTTGAAGGTGTTCTCCTTTACCAATATAACATTGTTCCTCATAAGGAAAACCCCATTCTAAGAACTGTGCCTAGAACTCATAATGACTAGTGCTTTTGGCTTCAAAATATGATTGTCCTTGATCAAATCCACTCACTACTCTTGCATGACCTAAGGTATTAACTGTCCTCAACATTCATATTGTGAGATTATCTTTTGATAAGTGTTTTTCATTTATGACAGTGACATAAAACAACTCACTATCATGAGTGATGATCACTTGTCAAAAGTTGATAAGTGTGATGAGTTAAACCTCTTATCACTATCAATAACTATGAAGGAAACACATTGAGCTCAACTCTTGTAGGAGCCCATTTTACTCCACATGCTATGATGTTAAATGGAAATAAACTGGAAATGGAAATTTCACCTATACCTACACAGTGAACAAACATTATAGATAAAACAATGAAACTCAAAATATGATGGATATTGATGATAATCCTCTGTTCTTTCTCCGATCTCTGTGATACTACAAAAATCATTTCAATGCCTTAGAGAATAGACTATATATTTATTGATGTGGCATATGTAGAGATTACGAGTCTCGAGCTTTAACACAATAACTCTCATCTTATGTAGGAATTTTTGGAGCAGCAGGTGAAATTTTGGAGCAACCAAGCTGGAGGGAGGCTAGAAAAAGATGCAACAACTCAACTTGGGATTCGTCATTCAGGAAATGACGTATCCCTACTCTTTCCATATGCTTTTTCCTTTTTGTATCTTCAAATGTATAGTTTATTCTTTTTATTGTGTTGAAATAGTCATTCCCACAGCTTGTGTGGGACACTGTACATTTGTGATTATCAATAAAGGCAACTTTTATGCAAAATTTGTTCACTCTCCTCTCTTGTATACATTTGCATAATGATTTGTAATTCACTTGATAATACTTGTGCATATGAATATAACTTAGAAGAATGAATGTATACCTTTTATCTTTTATTTGCAAACACAAACTCAACTCTACCTAATTGAGTTGGAAGCAAAATCAGGTAACATTTTTGGCGACATATGCTAAATGTCTTCCTGGTAAACATCTTGACTAGTTGCCTGAAGCTATCCATCGGGCATGGATTCAATAGAAACCTGACAAGACTTGTATTTCTGTAACTCATCAAACAGTGTAAAATACCTTGAAAACTTATTCCATCTACCAAAACTCAGGTCAAATTAACTAATTGTGCAAACAACACTTAGAGGAAGTAAAACTAACCCTACTCTACACTAACCAAGAAAGACACTAACTCAAACAAAACCATTCACTGGTTGGGAGAAGTAGTTGTCTTTCCTATAAAATTTACAATGTTTTCCATGCTTGAGGACATTTAGAGAAAAAGGGAGGATGAAAAGAAATTCAACAAAGAGTTGCAATACCTCTTGAAGAACATACACAAATTCACTAACCTTTTCATATGGAATAAAAGAATTGTTGTCCTAAGGTGGAAAAATGACTTGAATCTTCTCTTTCTTAGTTGTACCTACATGCTTGGGTGCAAGCAAGATAGGAATATTCTTTTCAACCTCCATTCCAGCTAGATGCCTAATTGGGCATCCTCTAGAAAGAGTGAAATCAAAACTCTCCATGTTGATTTCCTCTTCTTCAACTGTGAAACATGGAGAATTTGGATCTATCTAAATGGAGATCACTAATTCTCTATATTCCATTCAAATATGAGCAATATGGGGTGCATATCTAAATTCTAATCATACATATAATCAAAAACCATATTTTTTAGAGTTAAGAATGATGTGTACCAATCACCAAAGCTACTTTTTCAAATCTTGCTCTTCACAAATCTTCAACCTAAAACCTACAAATCACACATCATAGAGAAGAAAAATTTGATTGTTAGGGGATAGGGGTCTTCCTTGGTCAAACACCATTTTAGTAATCAAACTTGATAATGAATTGAAACATGTAATTGAAGGAATGGCAAGTGAACATAACAATGTCAAAACTTACAGACCAATATTGAAACCTTGGAATGAAATTATCATGTAGAAATCTCCATGGATGTGATTCTTGATCATGAAGATGATATCTTGAAATACTTGAAGTGATCTTGAATGCTACATGGGTGATCCCACAATACTGGTTTACAATTTTTGGCCAAACTGGACACTAAACTAAACTAATTTTTTCTAACTAAATCTTCACTTTCAGGCACCTATAGCGGCTAAACCACGAGGAATTTGAAGATGATGCAAACTAGTGATTTGTGAGATTTTGTTTGTAGATTCTAAATATATTTTTTTCAAAATTTTTGGAATCATATTTCACCTCTTTCTTCATCTCCTTCGAAAACTAGTTTTTTTCTTTAGTAAACACCAGTTTTAAGGAGTGACGCTCACCGTATAACACATAACTTTTTTTCCATGAAGGATAATTTTTTTTTTTTTTGAATTTAGATTTGTACCTATGATATCTAGTGCCTCTCATTTGTTTCATAGTGTTTTATTGAATATTTTTTCCTTAATCAAATTTTGAAGTCAAACTAATTACAATTAGGACATGGTAGAACATGTACATAACTTTTTATACATGTATCAAAATTTATTTTTGTTGGATCAAGGACTTCAATATCCTATGCACTCATATTTTCAATTTTTTTATAATCTTTCCTATTTTTCCACATGTGTAGAATAGAGAGCTTGATTTTAGGTGAAAAACCTACATTCACAAGAAATAAAAAGTAAATATAATAATCAAATTAAATATCTTTAAAATTATACTTTTTGGGAAGCTTATATTAAGGACTACATACTTACAAAAATAAATTTTAAATGAATTCATTTGATCCCCAAAAGGTAAATCAAAAGTGGTTTTTATCAACATTTTGATAGCTGTAAAAGAGACTCCATTAGGGTATGGTTTTAAAACTAAGCGGGGTTCTATCTAAGGGGGTTTGAACTAAGGTAGTTTTATCAAACCATATTCAATTGGAATCATTTAAATGGAAATTTTAAAGGCTTAAATCATTAAATTTTCTAAAAATATGTGATTTCAATAAAAATCAAAATCTCCTAGAAATTGTAAACCAGCTTTGTCGGATCACCCACATCAACATGATTCCTCTATCAACATGCATGCCTTCAACATGATAATGGATGCTTGATTGTAGCAATAATAATTTGATAATATTCCCTTGAATGCCTTGATAATGCTCTTAAAGATGTTCTTTTGATCTAGAATGCTTAGTGCGTAAGATCACCTTCTTGGTGTGTGATCGTATTCTTGTTGTGTGTCTTCAAATAGGATGAAAGGTTTCCTTTTATAGAGGAGATTTAAGTGAGTGGCTAGAATAAGGATCACGATCAAGGGCTAAGATTAAATTATAAAATAATTTAATCAAGGGTGGAGGTTAATTGAGAGAAGAAAGACATGGATCAAGGAGTTAAAATTAAATAAAAGGTATTTAATTATAGTGGCCAACATAGAAGAAATAAATAAAATATTGATTTTATTTATTTATAAAGAAAGGTGAGAAAAAACAATTAAATTAATTAAAATAATTATTTAATGGAGAGGAAAAGCATAATTAAATAATTAATTTAATTAGGGAGATGAAGGAAGGATAAATAATTAAATAAATATAACATTTATTTAATTATAGAGAGAAAAGGCTAATGAATAATTAAATAATTGAAATAATTATTTAATTAGAGAAGAAGAGGGAAAAGCTAACTTTTGAATTAAAATAATATTTAATTCACAAGTGGGTGAAAAGGAAAAAATATTAAATAAATAAAAAAAATTATTTAATATTAGATGGAAAGTGGGAAATAATTAAATGAATAAGATTTATTTAATTATAGAAGAAAAGGGTAATGAAAAATTAAATAATTAAAATAATTATTTAAGTATAGAAGAAGAGGGAAAAGCCAACCTTTAAATTAAAATAATATTTAACTCAAAAATGGGGGAAAAAGATAAAATATTAAATAATTAAAAATAATTATTTAAAATTGGAGAAAATGTGGGGAAATAATTAAATAAATGGGTTGTTAATTATATGGAGTATTAAGAGTGAGGCACCACTTTAGGCATCATGAGTGTTTGAAGAAGTGGGTGGAATTGTAGGAGGTTGAGTTGGCAAAATCCATTGGCTCAAGGAATGATCTAGAGAGCTTCTTTCATAATTACTGTGATGTTGGGAGTAGTGTGATGTCCTTCACCCAGGACACTTTCTAGACAGCTTCGCATTCATTATGGAGTGCATGTGAGGGATGGGTTAAGATGATTTTATGCAATGATTAATATCTTTTGTGCTTTGTTAACAAGTTATTCTCGCATCGTTGGCTTTACATTTTGGATGGGTAAGAGTAGATTCACCCTACTTGTCTCAGCGCAAGATTTGGAAATGGGTGGTATGGTTACCCCAGTTCAGTTGAAAAGCTCTAAACGCTAGATGGCCTTTGAAGGCTAGTTAAAAAAACTTTGGCTATAACCTTTAATAAGGAATCCAAATTATCTCACATTTGTAGCAATAAAATGTGTTGCAAGGAAAGGTTTTATGAAAAATACAGAAGGGTATTGTCTTGATTCAAAAATTTCATCCCGTGTTCTAGTTGGTTTGTTGGATATTGGTGTTTGAAAGGCCGAATCTCATGTTATTATGAAGAGGCTCTTCAGCAAATACATGCTGGTTGGTCTAGAAAGAGCATTGGCTGTGGCTTCCATGGGCAAAGGTATCCCTCACCCTCGAGATTTAGCTCTCCTCAACGATCGAGAGGCCCTAGTAAGGTTTTATGCATTCATTCTAGACATCTTTGGTTTGGAATTGTTGGAACACAAGCATTTGGCATCTGTTGGGGCTGAATTTCTTAGGAAGAAATTTTTTTTGTCTCCGGTTGCAAACTCATCATGGAAGATGAAGTTTCGTATGTTTGTTTAATAAAATGTCTGGTAAAATCTAGGAAGGTTGTGGGTCAGGGTTGGTTTTTGGTAATGGTTGTTTGTAAGTGTAGTAGTTCTATGTCACAGGCTAGTAATCTAGTAAATAGTTTGGGTTGTTTCCATGTTTAAGTGTGGGTTGGTTTAGTTAGTCCCCATAATGTATCAAGGAGTCTCTGTAGTTGCTCCATTTTGGTATGATATGGGTTTGTTGGTAGTCTCTAAAACTTTCCCAGGAGGGCCTGAACTATGTGAACTTTGTTTTTTGAAATCAATACAATATATCTCTTACCTATCAAAAAACATAAAAGATTTATTTAATTATAGAAGAAAAGGGTAATGAATAATTAAATAATTGAAATAATTATTTAATTATAGAAGAAAAAGAAAATAATTAAATAAATAAGAATTTATTTAATTATAGAGGAAAAGGGGCTTATTTAGTGATGCAATTAAATAAATGAAATTTGTTTAATTAATCAACCTAGAAGAACAAAGAGAAAAAATAAATTAATTAAACAATTAAAAATTATTTAATTAATAAAGGATTGGGCTTGTGGATGTAAAATAGGACCATTTAAGGCATAAAGAAGCATAAATTTAAATAAGGTAGGCCCAAACTAGTGTGAAAATGTAAAGGGATACATTTTTCTACACTACAGACTGCTTCCTTAACATCATGCAGATTGGCATGTTTTAGTTCATGTTGTTCAAACGAAAACAAATTTGCTTCATCTTTTATTTTGTATTGTTCACAATTTCTTGATTCAAAAAGTGTTATCTTGGTACTATCAAGATTTGAGTAAAAACCCTCAATGATGCTAGAAAACATGTCTTCCCAACTTGTAGTTTGTTCTCCTCATGCATAATGTGTCCAATTTCATGATTATCTTCTTGGATACTGGTAGGAATATCAAAAATCATACCTTCCTGATTCTCGACTCGCTCAACTTGACCAATATTCTTATGTATAGTAACCCCTTCACTTCTTGAGAACTTGTTCAATAATAGACCTTTTAAATGAAGAAGGACCCTTGAAGCTTGGAATATCAAATTTGGAAGACTTATGAAGCTCAAGAGACCTACCTTGTTTGAAACTTGGTATCTTGAACTCAGGTGATTCTTTCTCAAAAAATGGATTTGGAAATGTGAGAGCTGATTAAGCTTCCAACTTTTGGGAAAACAAAAGCTTCTTCTCTTCTTCTTTTTCCACCACCTCCTTTGAAAAATATTCCTCATGTTGTCTCTTATGTGCCATCAACTATTGATCATGAAGATAAGCTTGATAAACTAATTCCTCCTATTGCAATCATATGCTAGTTGTCTTTTGTTCTCATTCAGTTCTTTGGTCTAATCAAGCATAATATTCTTGATGTTTGCAATCTTTGTTTGTTCATCACTTTGGAACTGAATAGGACATTGAGTGTGCTAGTTTGGCATAAAATAGGTTTCTTGAAGCTTATTTTGAGCATATATTGGATTCCATGATGGTTGAGCAGGGGCGGGTGGGTGGAAATCATGATGATAATGTTGATAACTTGCTATTGGTGGGTTATTTGGGACAAAACCAACATTATATCCTGCTTGGTATGGCTGGTAGGAAGTGTTGTAAGTAGAATTTTCATGAAATGGGGGCTTATTAAACATATCTCCATGGAAAAAAGACATGGTGCAACATTCAAGCAAGCTAGAGATTCATAGAAATGACTAAAAATAATAATTATAACAATTGATTTTTGGAAAAAATGATAACATGCCAGCACTAGTCTTCTTGAAACCATAAGAATAACTTGGAGTCGCCATGTGTGTGAGAAAATTTCCTCTAAAGGAAGATATTGTTGGCATACACACCAAATACCAAAAATGTATGGACAACAATTGAACTAAGATAGTTCAATGAGTCCCACTGGGTGTGACAAAAACTGTGATCTCCAAAATCACGTCCTTGCTAAGTTGCAGAACTTAGCACTTTGGTGTAACATTGGAACATTCCTCGTCCTGTGGGTTGCCTAAACTTGGAATGGACCTCCAGAGAAGGTTGGCTCCTAAGATACTCACCTAAAATACTCTAATGACTTGCAGAGGAAAGGGTAAATGAATAACATAAAATAGAATTGAAACTTAAGGTGACACACCAAAACAATAACTAAGAAACATGTAACACAACTTGCATGCATAGTTTCAATCAATGACAAAACTTGATATTCACAACTCAATTATATATGTTTCTTGCATAAATATTTCATAAGAAGGTTTTAATGCTTATACCCCTAGAAGGAAATACACTTTTAATAACTAGAAAACATCTGCATTTCAACACAACCTACAACTTGCAACATACATATTATTCTACAAAAGGTGCTACAATGAGACATAACCATAAGGAATTAGATAATTTCACAAGTAGTTGCATCAATCAAGAAAATGCACACAATTTAACAAAAAAATTGAGAAGGTAAAATGCTTATCTTCATTGATCTCCAAGGTATAAACTGGTATACATGTCAAAAAGAGTTACAAAATATACAGTCTTCTTCTCCCAAGGACTTCAAAAAGTCACAAAGTAGACCCAAGAGCATAATCCGATATAACTTCAAAAAATGAAAGTTGAAGTTACTATAAGCTCTCCTAAGAGATTCCACCAAAATAGGAATAGAAGCTTCCTTGGTTGTATGCAACAGAAAAGCCTAAAATCTAGATCTCAAATTCCCTCCAAAAGGCTCCAAAATGATGAAAAAGGTCAATCCTTGACCTTACCCACCATAAAAGCATCAAAATCTGCCCCCTAGATGCTCTCCAAGGCCTTTAAAATTCAGTCAAAACTACTCCTATATTTCCTCCACATGTTTGCCAACATCTTTCAACCTCCCCTATATGCTTGAATTAATATCTGACAGCAGCTTTATCATTTTAATCACATCATAAAAACAAAACACACATATCTCTTACCTTTGTACAACATTAAATAAAAGTGATTCACATGAACAATGCTTGGGCCAATGCTTTACATTTTCAAATTTGATGCAAAGGAATGAATTATTTTTCCATGTTTTAAAAAATTACAAAAGTGACCTTTATTAACTTGCAAAAATATAAAAAGGGGAACACTTGATAAAGGTTTGAAAAATGTGCCTAAGGCATAACACTTTTTCATGGGGCATTAGTCTATATTTGAAAGAGGTTAAGATAAAAGGAAAAATTGACTTGAGTTATTGACATACTTAGGGTTTTGAAAACCTAATGAAAAAACCACAGCTAAGCACTCACTTCATTTCATTTTTTACCTTTCACTCTTTTTGCACTCTTTGAAAAATTGAGGGCACCGACAATAGAGGGTTTGTCTAGATATTTTATGCAACTCTATTGGAGGATTATTTGGAAATTTTTGAGCTCCCATGAAGGCTTAAGATGGAAAATTTTCAAAACCAAGCCTGGTTTAGCAATTTACATACATAAGCTCTACATTTCTCTTTCATTTTTTGTAGATAAAGTGCTCATTTTAAACTCTATTTGAGTAGAAAAAATGAACATGTTCTTATTTTCCATGTTTCCTTTTCTTTTTGCTCAATCTCAAGCCTCCATCTAAGTAGAAAAAGACAAAAATTCCTTTGATTCTTTTGTGTATTTCATGCTCAATACTTTGATTCTTTTGCAAGCAATGGTGAGGAAGTCTTGTGGGTTTAAATCCATTTTATAGCCTGTGGTTATATTTTTTGCGTTTTTGGAAAAACAATGAAGACAAAACCTCATTCTCTGCACTTGACCCCTGTAAACTTGGGTTTTCATGGATTTATGAGGTTGTG